>JASAND010010392.1:0-13874 GCA_030248195.1 Trissonchulus latispiculum
GTGAACATTTCAGTCAAAACAATCATAAATTAGCAAATTTGTGACAAAAATTCAGCCTGCCGAAAAATGACAGAAAAATTGAAAATTTAACTGCAAAATAGAAAAATTTTCTTGAAGTTAAGGGGGGAATCCATTTTTGGTCAATTTTTCGACCATCTCCGATTTCGCTCATTTTCACATATATATTATAATGATCTTTGAGTTGGATATTATAACGAGTTTTCAAATTAAACTCGTATCTCTTACGGTTGTTGAGTTATTTCACCTCAAAGTCGAGGTCCGCATGTGTTAAACATAGGAAACAGAAAAAGTGGTGATTTTATTCTTGCGCCAAAAAGATCTCTCGACAAACAGTTGTAATCCTGCATAATTTTATATTTATAATGTAGCTATATATGTTACGTACAAAGTCCGCAGTCGTACAATGTCAGCATTGTATAGCATTTCCGTACAATGTCAGCATTGTACGTACAATGCTGACATTGTACGGTTTTCAGCCATACAAAGTCAGCATTGTATGACCATTGACCGTACAAACTCCGCTGTTACACTACACTGCCATTTTAAATTTCTAACATGTACAATCTTTGCATGCTTTGTTTATTTTAGTCCTAGAACTTTTGGCACGTTTGGTACCTAGTGGCTTAGTTGGGTTTATTATTTGGTTGTTAATCAAGCAATTCAGAATTCTACAGCTTGCAAAGATAAGTGCCAATGAGTAAAGTTTCGCATCCATACATTCTTTCGTAATGACAACTAGAATTTGCTATAAACTTGAAGCATACTAGTGATACCTCGTAATTGAACATGCATTCCTAAATTAAAAATCACTTGAGAATGGCATCGCCAAAGGAACTTTTTGATCATCGAGTTACAAGTGTAGTAAGTGTATCTGAAAGTCAAATGTTAGTCATCTCACAACAGAAGTACGACATGGTTCAAGTTTATATCAATTTATGTGAAACATGTCAAGAAAAGGTGAAGCAGAAAAGAAAAGGCTGTCGACAGGAGTGCCACAGATTCTAGAAATATTCTTGGAGTTGTCGTGAGAAAGACAGAAGATGGGTTTTACGAGGTTGGAACTCGCGACGGTAAACTGAACAGACTATTTTCTCACAATGAACTTGAGCCAACCAAGGAAAGTTTATACAAAGTGAAGATGTGCCGCCTAAAACAATAACGTTGAGATCCGCTGTTGGTTTTCATTCGGGTCTGGTATCCCCCCAAGAATGGTAGCTTGTCACTGCAAAAAGTGCCAAACTAACAAGTGTAAATGCAAGAAAGAAGGAAATTTGTGCAACAGCAAGTGCCATCATGGACTTTCTTGCACAAACAAATGAAACAAATTAATGAATCCAACTAAGCAACTACCAACTTCCCTAAATAAATATTTAGATAATTAATCCAACTTGTGAAAATTAAACTACTAAAGTATTTTCTATAAGGTTCTAGGACTAAAATAAGCAAAATCCAAACAAAGCATGCAAAGATTGTACATGTTAGCAATTTAAAATGGCAGTGTAGTGTAACAGCGGAGTTTATACGGTCAATGGTCATACAATGCTGACTTTGTATGGCTGTAAACCGTACAATGTCAGCATTGTACGTACAATGCTGGCATTGTACGGAAATGCTATACAATGCTGACATTGTATGACTGCGGACTTTGTACGTAACATATATAATCATAGACTGCGGTACGCTGGAAGTAGAATTTTGATTTAGGCCCTTAAAATTTTTAAAAATTTTTTTATTTATCGGAAACATTGGAAAATCGTCAAAATTCAACGTTTTTTGCAGCTGAAAAGTGGGGTCTTCGGAAAGAATTGCAAATTACTCTAATTCAGAGGCCTAAATAAAAATTCTAACTCCAGGGTTCCGTAGTACTTGAATTGGCGGTTCCACTGATACCAATGGTTTCATTGTATGTTTTTCCAGTTTCGAGATCTTTTTGGCGCAAAAATGGGCACTTTTAGCAAAATTTTTAAAATGTCGGTTTTTTCGAATATATACTTGGCTAAATTCCGACAACAGTATGGTCCTAAATTGCCTATTTTCTATTCCAACTTGTGTATTCATGTCTTCGGATCTATTTGCTGCATGAATTATATATGCTGATAGCTGCGTCCAGTATATACTTCTCAGCTTGCCAAACGGGACCCTCGAACCCCGAATTTCACAAAACAGCGATTTTTAAAATTTTTCAAAATATGGCATATTATATATACATACATTAATCGAAAGCGCACATTGCAGGGATGAATTCTTCTCATAGAACTATGGGCCGGAAATGTTTCTATTTTAAGTTAACCGCTGTTAAATGTTTCATTACATCAGGAGGAACAAGGGCCTTGTTTCTCCGAGAAATTCTTTATAGAAGCTTCTGATCAAGCTCATCCGGCTGGAAACTGTACGAAAACGCTTTTCTTAATAGTTTTTAAAGGTGTATAACAAAATAAGCTAAAAACATGGAGTTGATTTGCGAAAATTTGCCTCAGCTGGCTGCAGCATCCTTGTGCTCGCGCTCATATTCAAATTGCACACAGTTGATGGCTCGTAACTTACGGAGAACTGAACAAAACAACTCAAAATTTAAACTTGATATGCACGACATATGTGGCTAACTTATGTGTGAAAACGAGGGAAATCCGTCGCCTAAAAATTTTTCATGATGGCCCCCCCCCCTTAAGTTTGGAAGAGGCGGATAACCGGATATCCGTTAACGCAAAATAGGCGGATATCCGGATATGAAAAAATATCCGGTGCTCATCATTCACAAGCTGCAATTTATTTTTCCTGTGTTTTAGGAAGTTGTATACGTATATATATATTCAATCAATTTACATCCATACTCATAACAACGGGCTAAATACGGACTCCACTCTATTACAATGTTTTACAGCCGTGATATTCTGTGTCGACGTGGTGGTCGTTTCAGCATTATCTGGTTTGTTTTGTCTAACCCTTTTAAGATCACCTAAATAAAGAATCATTCTTGGTTCTGTTGTTTTCTCCGCTCTCATTTTGTTGATTTTTGCTTGGGGAGGAATCATATACATATATTGTATATATATATATATATATATCATAGGGGTCGCGGCAGCGACCCCTATAATATGTGTCAAAAGTCCCTGGAGACACCGTAAAATAAGCTGCGCAGAGGCTGCGCAAAATCCTGCGCAGATCCTGCGCAGATTTCATGCGCAAATTGTAGAGCACATCGAGTTTAGTATGTGTGCGAAGTTTCAGCCCCGTATCACTTTCCGTTAACAAGTTGCGCCCCGGACCGGTTATGGCGGCGATGTTTTTTTCTTTTTTCCGGTTTCTCCTATTTAATGGTCGTATTGTCCTGACTTTCCGCCTCTTTCACGTAATCTGCAGCGGAGGCCGGACCTAAAGGGGTATAGGGTCTGGTAGTACCCCATGCGCCATTTAAGAATCGCTACTTTTTTTGCGCCGCAGGTGCGCCACAGCGCCGCAGCGGCGCCGCAAAGTCGGCTCAGAGCGAAAAGTGACCATTTTTGTGGTCGCTGCGCAGCTCGAACGTTAGGAGCTGGAGCCGATTTCTTTTTATATTCAGAAACTACATATATTGAACTAACTAAATAGCTAAGTCTCGTTTCTCTACCACTTTCCATGCGACCACAGTGGCCGGTCAAAAATGGTGAAAATTCGAAAAATGAAAAATCGAAATTTCTCGCTGTGTATTCAACTTAGAAAGCTCAATTCTTTCATACAAAGGTTTTCTGGCACGGCGAATTGATTCCCGTAAGCAGTTTTGCCGTCGGACCCACCCATATTGCTGGGCTGGTTCCACTTTGCTGTCGGGAGGGTCAAGTCGGTACCGACTTCCAAGAACACCATATAGGACTGTGCATAGCCTCTCAAAACTTTGTCCATGGGGGTTTTCTGGTGCGCCCAGCTCATTTCCGGTGTCCGTTTTGCCGTCCAACCCACCCATTTTGCTGGGCTGGCTCCACTTTGCCGTTTGAAGGGTAAATCGGGTAGGGGGTCAAGTGGTCAAAAATAGAATTTTTCAAAAGTGGTCAAATTTGGTACCAAATGAAAGACCTAAGTGAGCTGAACAACTTTTGTCATAGAATTGCATGCTCAAAGTGGCTGTGAGTGCTGTGGTAGGGTGGGGGTGGGACTTAGGCGATTTTGGGTCAAAAATAAAATTTTTCAAAAGTGGTAAAATTTGATATCAAATGAAAGCCCTAAGTGAGCTGAGCAACTTTTGTGATGGAACTGCGTAGCCTAAAGTGGCTGTAGAGGCCTGTGGTGGGGTGGGTTGGGGACTTAGGCGGTTTTGGGTCAAAAATGAAATTTTTCAAAAGTGGTAAAATTTGGCATCAAATGAAAGCCCTAAGTGAGCTGAGCAACTTTTGTCATAGAAGTGCGTCCTAAAGTGGCTGTAGAGGCCTGTGGTGGGGTGGGGTGGGAACTTAGGCGATTTTGGGTCAAAAATTAAAATTTTCAAAAGTGGTCAAATTTCGAGTCAAATGAAGGCCCGCATCGAACTGAACAACCTTCGCTATAGAACCACCCCCCAAAATTGCTGTGTCGGATTTATATATATATACTTGCTTTCTCAACCGGAATTTAAACGACAGACATAGGCCCAACACACATATTATCCCCTTTTGTGCGGAGCATTTTTGTTACTTGTATATATATACCAGTGGCGCAGCCAGGACATTGTGACGGGGCATGCGGCAGAAGCGCATCGCACCCAGAATTTTGAAAGGGGGAGTTTGAGTCTGAAAAAATTTTGCTTTCGTCAGCCGTTGGAGGTGGGGTAGTTAGAAGGTTAGTTAGGTTAGTTAGTTAGTTAGTTACTGGTCTACTAGTAAACTTTGTAACAAAGAATTCCGTGTTGCTACGGTATATACAAGTAGGCGAGGTTTTGTGTGTCACTATCGCATTAAAAATAGGTGAACAAATGCGCTACACTTTTCCGAGAAATGAAAAGAAACGAAAAGAAAAGTGATGAAAATAGCTCAGTTTTTGCTTTTTCCACAAAAATTCTATTGGGGACGTAGGACATAAATAAACTGATAAATTGATAAATTGATAAAGTTATAAGTGATAACAAATCGGGATAGAAAGGTGCTGTAGTAAACATTGAAAACAAGGTTTTTGGTTGCGGGCAGGCGTGCATATTTTGTTAATTTTTAAAAAATAGAGTGCATTTTGGGAAAAATGTGTGCATTTAAAAAACTTGCTTATTTTGAACTATAACGTATTTTCTGGCCATATATATATGGGATATATATATACGTATTTGGGATCTACGGGATCTCTATCTAATAGTATTTTTGGCGTATTTTGCATGGTGAAACGCAAAAAGTTCTCAAAAATTCCAGGATTAAAGCTAAAAATGGGAAGCCGGAAAATTTTTTAAAAATTTGCCTATTTTTGACAAAAATTTAGGCTCCAAAAAATCTTGGGGTGGGGGAGCAAAAATCCCGGAAGGGGCGATTTCGGGGAGGGGGGCTGAAAAAACCCTGCAATATTAACACGCATCATTACTGTAAACTAAATCTGCACAGTTAGAGACGCTACGCAAACAGCAGGAAGCATTTTCAGTAGGGATCGACCGGATATGCAGATCCGAATCCGACAGTAAAACCATCCGGATACGGATCTTGTTTGCAGTTAACAAACCAAAGGAAATTTATTACTGAAACTAAAATATAAATGCCTGGAACTGCCTCTAAATTAATTTCTAGAAGCAATTTTTCGTGCTTTCGTGCGTGTGGCTTTTACTGGGGGCCCCGGACCTCCGTGTATCTTAATATTCAACTGAACTCGAATAAGTTGACTTTGATATTTTGTTAGCTAATTTTTTACGCAAGTCATCCCAAATAGATTTCTACATATTTTCCATAATTATGTAATTTTTTATAAATCAGTGTTAAATAGGTCTCCATGAGTAGTTATTTTAAGACATCTATAGACAAAAATTTAACAAAGTTTGCAATTATCAGGCTCCTTGACGTGTTGGATTTCCCAATTTTAACTTATGCTTTTCTGAATTTTTAAGCGATGCTTTTAATAAAAGGGTTTCTTGGTAGTAGCAAAATTTTAGGCCCACTTGCAGCGTTTAACCATTTCTTATGTATTGCAAAATTATTGGACAAATAAGCCTATCCGAGTTCAGTGAAATTTTTAAGATGTTCAAGTATTGGTTTTATGTTTTTCTCAAGCCCCATGTAAGAAGTTAATGGTAGGGTACTGTTAATCTACTAATCTGCTGATTTTGTTGAAAAACTTTAAACTTTGATTGTAAACTCCCATATCTGCGGCTGCGGCCCACACATTTCAAAAATTCTTTAGATATTTAGTGAAAATTGTTTCTTTCAGGCTAAGTGTTTGTTAACTCATTTGCAGTATCAAACACAGCGAAATTGCTGAAAATTATTAAATTAATTCACTACCTGCATTGAAGCATTACCAAAACCATAAAAAACCCCATAAGCATTAACAAAATCAAAGAACAAAATTTTAAAAATTTACATGTATTTTAAAATTTTAAAAATTTACATGTATTTTGATGACTAGATCCGGATCCAAACTGGATTCGGGTCCGGACCCGGCAAAATTTTGGATCCGGTCGATCCCTAATTTTTGATATTTGAATAAGAAGGAAAATACTCACAGCGGGAAGCATTTTCAGATTTGAGCAGGAAGGAAAATACTCATCCTGATTGCTTCTAACGAAAAAATTGAAAAAAATTTGAAACCCTGGACCCCTCCAGTAGCATTTTAGTAAAATATGAAAACGTTTGGATCACCCAGTAACCACCATCGTGGAAAAGATGCCGAAATGTTGCAAAATGTAGATAGAAAGCGCCGCAGGCGCAGAAAAATTTTTAAATTGATAAATTAATGTCAACGGAGGGAAACTTTGTTTTTGTTCATGCGCTGCTTGCTTGGGATTAATTTTTCTTACATCCGAACCCTGACGGGGAATGCCCCGCATGCCCACTGGCTGCGCCCCTGATATATACGGTACATTTCACGGAAAGAGTGACCGTTGGCGAAATTGGCGAAAATTCACGAAAAAATGGCGATTTTAGCAAATTTAGCTACATTTGTGGACCTTAAGCTTGAGCATATTTTGCAACTAAATTTAAACAAGCACATAAACCAACTCTTTCGCGAAAATGGCCTTTGAAAATCGAAAAAATTCCAAAATTGCGTATAAGTTCAGAACTGTTGGCGGAAAATTCTGCGAGAGTTTATTTCATGAACGACTTGGTTAATGACTTAGTTGCAAACTATGCTCAAGCTTAAGGCCCACAAATGTAGCTAAATTTGCTAAAATCGCCAATTTTTCTTAAATTTCGCCAATTTGTCAATTTCGCCAACGGTCACTCTTTCCGTGAAATGGACCGTATATAGTTTTCAGAATTCAAATTTGGGATGTAGGGACAAAATTTTGAGATAGAATATGCCAGAAATTATATATATACGTTGCTTGCTGCACTCCCGCACCAAGGGCAAGGGGGGGTTCATGGGATCTAACTCCCCCCTTTCGGGTGGAAAATGAAAGATTTTTGCTATTTTTATTGCAAAACAGCAATTTTCACAAAATTTTTGCGTCTTCAGCGCGATGGATTTTTTCATAATTTCAAAAATTCCTCAACTTCTGGGTGGGTTGTATACGAACCAATCGCAAATTTCGTCACTTGAGCTGTAGCAACACTGTTGAAAGTTGTTGCCGTCACACCCTCCTAGCGTAAGCGCGTTTGGCGTAAGCAAATTTTTTTGGCTCGATCCCACCCCCTTCCAAAATCCTGGGTGCTCGCGCACTTGCGAGAAATCTATTGAAAGAACATGGCCCCGTCATTAAATCCTGGCCCCGTTATATTATACATTGTATATATTATATTTTAGGCTCGCTGCAACGAAGGCTGCCAGATTAAAGAAGAAGGAAATTGTTGAGATTGACATTGAGAAAATGTGGTATGCATTCGTATATATATTATATATATATATATATATATATATATATATATATATATATATATATATATATATATATATATATATATATATATATATATATATATATATATATCATAGGGGTCGCGGTAGCGACCCCTATAATATGAGTCAAAACCCCCAATGACAGCCTTCAGAGGCGCTGCGCAGAGGCTGCGCAGATTCCTGCGCAGATCCTGCGCAAATTTTGTGCGCAAAAGAAAGTCCGTGTCGAGTTTAGTATAATTGGAAAATTTCATACCCCTATCACTTACCGTTAAAAAGTTGCACCCGCCGGCAGTTATGCCGGCGATGTTTTTTTTCCGGTGTCTCCGTTTTACCCTCGTATGTCACCATTTTGTAGCCTCTTTCACAGAATGTAGCGAAGTTCAGACACCTATTGCGGTATATCATCAATATATATAGGTTAGTGACTTTCGATATATGTGGTTGCCGCCGCGCCACAGTGCGCCGCAGCGCCACAGTGGCGCCACAAAGTCGGCTCAGAACGTCGAAATGGCCAAAAGTATGCCTGGGATTAGCTTCTTTCCAGCTCTTTGTGCAAATACAAACCAGACAAGTTATATATGGTTGATAGGGACATATATCCGGATTATGACGTTTGAAGTTTTTGATATGTTGCGCCACAGCGCCACAGTGGCCCGCCAAAGTTGGTGAATGTTGGGTCCGACTTTGAACTTAGTTTTTTCGCTTATTTTTCAAGGTAGACTTCTCAAATCGTGCATATAAAGGTTTTTCGGGACGGCGAATCAGTTCCCGCCATCAGTTTTGCTGCCCGATTCACCCAATTTGCTGGGCTGGTTCCACTTGACCGTCTGAGGGGTCAGGTCGGTAACCGCTTCCGGGAGGTCCATAGTAGGCTTTACTTGGCCTCTCAAAACTTTGTCTATAGGGGTTTTCTGGTGCGCCCAGCTCATTCCCGGTCTCCGTTTTGCCGTCCGACCCACCCATCTTGCTGGGCTGGTTCCAATTTGCCGTCTGGAGGGTCTGATCGGTACCGACTTCCGGGAACACCATATAGAACTGTACATAGCCTCTCAAAACATTGGCTATAGGGGTTTTCTGGTGCGCCCAGCTCATTTCCGGTGTCCGTTTTGCCGTTGGACCCACCTATCTTGCTGTGCTGGTTCCACTTTGCCGTCTGGAGGGTCCGGTCGGTACCGACTTCCGGGAACACCATATAGAACTGTACATAGCCTCTCAAAACATTGCCTATAGGGGTTTTCTGGTGCGCCCAGCTCATTCCTGGCATCTCTTTTGCCGTTGGACCCACCCATCTTGCTGTGCTGGTTCCACTTTGCCATCTGGATGGTCAGGTCGGTGTGAGGTCATGTGGTCAAAAATGAAAATTTTCAAAAGTGGTCAAATTTGGTACCAAATGAAAGCCTTCAGCGAGCTGAACAACTTTTGTCATAGAACTGCATGCTCAAAGTGGCTGTAGAGTGCTGTGGTGGGGTGGGGTGGGGACTTAGGCGATTTTCGGTCAAAAATGAAATTTTTCAAAAGTGGTCAAATTTGGTACCAAATGAAACTCCTCAGCGAGCTGAGCAACTTTTGTCATAGAACTGCATGCTCAAAGTGGCTGTAGAGTGCTGTGGTGGGGTGGGGTGGGGACTTAGGCGATTTTCGGTCAAAAATGAAATTTTTCAAAAGTGGTAAAATTTGGTATCAAATGAAAGCCCTAAGTGAGCTGAGCAACTTTTGTCATAGAACTGCGTACCCAAAGTGGCTGTAGAGTGCTGTGGTTGGGTGGGGTGGGGACTTAGGCGATTTTGGGTCAAAAATAAAACTTTTCAAAAGTTGTAATGTTTGGTATCAAATGAAAGCCCTAAGTGAGCTGAGCAACTTTTGTCATAGAACTGCATGCTCAAAGTGGCTGTAGAGTGCTGTGGTGGGGTGGGGTGGGGACTTAGGCGATTTTCGGTCAAAAATGAAATTTTTCAAAAGTGGTTAAGTTTGGTATCAAATGAAAGCCCTAAGTGAGCTGAGCAACTTTTGTCATAGAACTGCATACCCAAAGTGGCTGTAGAGTGCTGTGGTGGGGCGGGGTGGGGACTTAGGCGATTTTGGGTCAAAAATAAAATTTTTAAAAAGTGGTAAAATTTGGTATCAAATGAAAGCCCTGAGCGAGCTGAGCAAGAACTGCATGCTCAAAGTGGCAGTAGAGTGCTGTGGTGGGGTGGGGTGGGGACTTAGGCGATTTTCGGTCAAAAGTGAAATTTTTCAAAAGTGGTCAAATTTGGTACCAAATGAAAGCCACAAGTGAGCTGAGCACCTTTTCTCATAAAAGTGCATGCTCAAAGTGGCTATAGAGTGCTGTGCTGGGGTATGGATGGGGGTCTTAGGCGATTTTGGGTCGAAAATGAAAATTATCAAAAGTGGTCAAATTTGGTATATACCAAATGAAAGCCCCAAGTGAGCTGAGCAACTTTTCTCATAAAAGTGCATGCTCAAAATGGCTGTAGAATGCTGTGGTGGGGTAGGGGTGGGAGGAAAACTAAGCTTCTATCATAGAACCACTTACCCTAACTTGCTGTGGAGCGGTCTGGTGTGAGGGGTGTCAGGGTGGAACTGAGTCAATTTGCCATTGAACCACACACGTGAGTCAGAGTATTTAATGCATATATAATGCTTAACGATTCTTTAACGCTTTTATGTCAACGACATGTAAAAAGTGGATAAACAAGAAATAAAAATGCTCCTAAAGAGCAAAGAAAGGAATATGAGTCAACATGGAACATGTAAAATGCTAAATATTGTCGGTTGTAAATTAAGAATAAGACAAGCATGTAAAATGCTAATATGAGTCTGGTGAGGTTGGAAAGTGCAGAAGACAAGTTTGTACACGCACCAATATGAGTGCATGCCAAATAGACTCATATTGGCATGCCTTAAAAAACAATAATGCATGCATCCATTGCGGAATTCTAACGGATATATTTCTACGCAGGAGTTAAAACGAATAAGTACGTTATTGACGTCACATGGATATCCCAACCATGGTCAACATTGTCAACGTTTCTCCTTAGGAAACTGTTAAACCGCTGTTAGTCAACAATGCGCCGACGGGACGGACGGATATATATTTTTGCATACAATACATTTTTAATTGGCGTTTGTATAACTCATGTATATATTCAGAGACTCAAAGTTAAATCTGATGTTAACTTTCGTGACATATATACGTATACAAGTAACAAAAATGCTCCGCACAAAAGAGGATAATATGTGTGTGCTGGCTGTATCGTATATATATATATATATCCTTTAAATATATAATAAATATAAATAGGTATATATATCCTTTAAATTCCGGTTGAAGAAATAAAGACAAAAGTTTCAGGGGCACGTGACGTTATTTGGCACAGCAAATATTGGTGGATGGTTCCATGTCAAAAGTTGCACAGCTCACTTAGGGCTTTCATTTGATACCAAATTTGACCACTTTTGAAAAATTTCATTTTTGACAGAAAATCGCCTAAGTCCCCACCCCACCCCACCACAGCACTCTACAGCCACTTTGAGCATGCAGTTCTATGACAAAAGTTGCTCAGCTCGCTTAGGGCTTTCATTTGGTACCAAATTTGACCACTTTTGAAAACTTTCATTTTTGACCGAAAATCGCCTAAGTCCCCACCCCACCCCACCACAGCACTCTACAGCCACTTTGAGCATGCAGTTCTATGACAAAAGTTGCTCAGCTCGCTTTGGGTTTTCATTTGGTACCAAATTTGACCACTTTTGAAAACTTTCATTTTTGACCACTTGACCCCCCACCCGACTGACCCTTCAAACGGCAAAGTGGAACCAGCCCAGCAAAATAGGTACGTCGGACGGCAAAACGGATACCGGGAATGAGCTGGGCACACCAGAAAACCCCTATAGACAAAGTTTTGAGAGGCCAGGTAAAGCCTACTATGGACCTCCAGGAAGCGGTTTCCGACATGACCCTCCAGACGGCAAAGTGGAACCAGCCCAGCAAGATGGGTGGGTCTGACGGTAAAACTGACTGCGGGAATCATTCCCCGTGCCAGAAAACCATTGTATGGAAGATTTGAGCGTTCAAAGTTAAATAGATAACGAGAAATTTCGATTTTTCATTTTTCGAATTTTCGCCATCTTTGACGGGCCACTGTGGTCGCAAGGGAAGTGATAGAGAAACGCAACCTGGACCGTTAGTTAGTTCAATATATGTAGTTTCTGAATATAAAAAGAAATCAGCTCCAGCTCGTAACGTTCGACCTGAGCGACGACCACAAAAATGGTCACTTTTCGCTATGAGCCGACTTTGCGGCGCCACTGCGGCGCTGTGGCGCAGCTGCGGCGCAAAAAAAAGTTGTGATTCTTAAATTCTTTAGAGGGTACTACTAGACCCCATAGCCCTTTAGGTTGGCCCACCGCTGCAGATCACGTGAAAGCGGCGAACATTATGTACAATACAACCATCAAATAGGAGAAACCGGAAAAAAAACATCGCCGCCATAACCGGTCCGGGGCGCAACTTTTTAACGGTAAGTGATACGGGGCTGAAACTTCACAGACATACTAAACTCGATGTGCTCTACAATTTGCGCATGAAATCTGCGCAGGATCTGCGCAGGATTTTGCGCAGCTTCTGCGCAGCTTATTTTACACTGTCTCCAGCCACTTTTCACACATATTATAGGGGTCGCTGCCGCGACCCCTATGATACGTGCGTAACCTGTGTAGCATCCTGTCATCCACCCTAAAACTACCCTGTCTCGTCTTGCTGACATTACGTGAGTGATATATAACCGAAATTCGCAATTCAGAATACTAATAATGCCAATATGAGTCTATTTGGCATGCACTCATATTGGTGCGTGTACAAACTTGTCTTCTGCACTTTCCAACCTCACCAGACTCATATTAGCATTTTACATGCTTGTCTTATTCTTAATTTACAACCGACAATATTTAGCATTTTACATGTTCCATGTTGACTCATATTCCTTTCTTTGCTCTTTAGGAGCATTTTTATTTCTTGTATATATATATATATATTATATATATATATATATATATATATATATATATATACTTACAGGGTTGGAAAACGAGGGGGGAGGAACCAGCTTAAAAAGGGAGGAGGCGCCGCCCCCCCCCCCTGTAAAGAAAGCCATGTCTTTGTTACAATGCTAAAACTTGGCTAACATTTTGGGTCGTGGTCTGGGTTTACTTTAGCCCCCTCCACTTTTCGGGTCCCCCCTCACTCCAGCACATCCCCCCACTTTTTTGGGCTTCCCGCCAACTCACCCCAAGGTGCCTAGAAAGTGCCAAATTTTTTGGAATTTTTGGTCAAGATTTTCAAAACTTTTCCGGCTTCGCCGGAATTTTTTGGTCAAAAATTGTCTATTTTGGTACGTATCTACTAAAACTTAAATTTTGAGCACTTTTTAGCTTAGTTTATAGCAGTATATGTGGAACAAACTATTTATACTGCATTTTAGCATTTTTGGCCCATTTTATCCTCCCACTTTTGGACCTCCCCCCACTAGTTAGGGGGGGCGTCCCCCCCCCACTTATTTTTGCTTAAAATATATAAACCCAGGTGGTTAAGAGTAATGTTGTGTTTTCGAGTTTAAACGGGTAATCATAATGTGTATATATATACAAGAAACAAAAATGCTCCTCTGGAGCATGAAAAAAGTAATATGGGTGATGGTGAGGTTGCAAAATCAAGAGAGGACTAGTCTTTAAAATGCTTAATATGGGGCTAGGTTCAAAAATAGAAGAGGACTAGGTTGTGAGCGAATTAATATGGGCACAGCTTCGCCGAACAACCCATATTCGCGGTTTATAAATGTATATCAGTATGCATATCCATCCACGCTACGTTTAGT
>JASAND010010394.1:0-15914 GCA_030248195.1 Trissonchulus latispiculum
AAATACATATGAGTTCCGTAGGGAGGTTGTAAATTAAGGAAAACAAGTTGCAACTGCTCAACATATGAGCCTGTCCTACAACGAGGCTCATATTGGCGTCACAGTGCATTCCACATTAAAGCCTCATTAAAGAATCTCAGCTTCATCCACACTACGGAAAAATGAATAGACGTTGTGGCCCAGAAGAAATGGACTGAAGTGAACTACGACTGCTCAAGCTGAACTGTACATGCATCCTGATGTTTCCTGAAACACTATGGCACACCTAATATTTCGCGATACGCTGTGGTACACGGTAAACCTAATGCATTCTCGAAACACTTTCACATACCCACGCAGAATGCGTTCCCACTTGGCTGTGAGTCAGAGCGCCTCATGGCGTACCGTATTGAACATATGCACACTATAATGACTGATCAACAAGCTATGTGCAGGATAATTTGTAATGAAAAGCTTTATGCAGTATGTATTTATATAAAAGTAAAATATATATATATCTGCAAATTATTCGTATTATGACATACGCCAATATGAGCCTCGTTGTAGGACAGGCTCATATGTTGAGCAGTTGCAACTTGTTTTCCTTAATTTACAACCTCCCTACGGAACTCATATGTATTTCACAGGCTAGTTTTTGCTTATGTACAACCTGCCTACGAAGACTCATATGTATTTTACATGCGACGAAGGAGCACTTTTTGTTCTTGTATATATATTATAAAACAAAAGTAATACTTAATAGCTCAGATTAAACAAGACCGCCGAAACTTTTAAATTTAAGTGTACCTAATGCTGAATTGAAATTATTGAAGCCTTACCTATGCTATTTCAAAATTATAGAGTGCGCTGTTGTATAATCAAATGTCAGTTTTAGCTTAAATTTAATCTTTTTAATTGTTTAAATCGAAACTGGACTTTAAATATGGACTACATAAGTTTGTTGCTCTTTGTTTAGTAATTAATCCAGTGAGCAGATCAACAGAATTACTAAAAAATTATGGATGGAACAAATAGCAATGGTTTTTAAAAGTCTTTTGAAGAAACGTCATTTAAAATTTAAAAATCCTGATGAAGCTAGCTAAACGGAAGAAATTTTGTTTAACTCAAGTTGGAGAAATTGTGCAGTTCGGTTTTCTTTGAAACTTGTGAAAAATACTTTTGGCTTATATGTTTAATGGATGAAAATTTATATATATATAATATTTCAATCATGCAAAAACCATTTGCATTTTAATCAGAAAACTCCAATAACAAAGTAATTATACTGACATATAACAACAAGCTAAGGAATTATAAGCCAATGTTCTAAACAAGTCCAATTTTGTATATAGCTGATGTTACCTAAGTTCATAACCAGATTAGATTTACAATACGGAATTTATACATACAAGAACAGTAATTTTCAGAAAAAGTTTAATTTTGTCTGAAGTACAGAGAGAATAAAAGTAAACTAAAATAGTAATAGCAAAAATATCTTTTGTTTTCTAAAAATGTAAATGGCATTATTTTTTATTTTGCGTTTTGAAAATGCTGCAACGCTTCTAGTAAAGTTAAATGAACTTTTTGATTATGACTAGAAATTATCAGCCTAGAAAGCCAGATAAAAAGTAAACATGTTTATGACTTATTTTGTCGATGGAGCAGTTGTTGGTGCTCGCAAAAATTTTTGAGGAATCAATTTCTATCTACTTATATTTAGCTTAATTTAAAATTCAGCTTAACCAAGTAAGAAGTTAAATTTTATTTGCAAGCAAATGTCCTTTAAGTCAACTTGCATTCGATTAAATTATTCATCGAAATTCGTATATAGAATGTAAAAATATAGATGCCGTTTATTCATCGAAAATGTGCTCGAATAAAATAAATATAGCATATTCATACCGTGTACAATTAATTTTAAATTTTAAATTTTAATTTTAAAGCTATAATGTAGTAAAGTTTAACTGTGCTATAAGACAAAATTCTCTTAATAAATTGCAAATTTCATGTTCCTTTATTGAAATAACTATATAAAATATAAAGCAAACGTTATAACAATGTTCTATTAACTATAAAAAAGGAGAAAAATTGTGCAAAAATTGTCCAAAACGTCAGCAAAAATTTGCGATTTTTGTAGTGTTAAAGAGCTGGTTCCGGTTCCGGTTCCGGTTTTTTAAAGCCAATTCCGGTTCCGGTTTTTTGGAGTTCCGGTCGATCCCTGTCACATATTATATAATATATAAGGCGAATTTTGGAAATTTTTTAAAAGTGTTTATTTTCGGCATTTAAGCATCTTATCGTGTAGAAAACGTGATTTTTCCTGTATTTAGAGCCAAACTAGACCCATTTTAAATCAAAAATAAGCATTTTTGGCCAAAATTGAAATTTTGGCTTGAAATGGCACGATGTCCGATTTAGACCTTCTGGACCACACATAACAGAACGAACCCAGGTATTTTTGGGTACCCACAATAATACAGCCTCTAGGGTTATTTTTGATGCTCTTCAAGATAGGCTATTAAAATCCTAAAACCCATACTGGAGGTGGATTTTTCCCGCATTGGCGAGTGGGTTTTTTCCCGCTATACTCGTATAACGTAACTCGCTTGTTTTAGCCCTCACTATTTCAAGGATATAAAGATATCGGCTTTGGCCTTACTGAAAATGGTTATGCATGCCCGGTCGGGAGGCAATTTGGAAGTTATGGGAGTTGTTCAGGGAAAGGTACGTAGACATTTGTCTGGCTTACTTCTAGGCCAAAATTTATGGGGGGGGGGGCTCGAAGAAGCCCTCCCATCCATGGGGGGGGCTCACCGAAAAGGGGGGAGATATTTTTGACACATTTTTAGGCTTGTTGTGTAAAAACTGCTAAAAATAACTACGTAATGTTAGGTGTTTGTAGGCTAAAATAGTGTAAATTCCGTAAAAAATCCGGCGAAACCGGAAAATCTTTTGACAATTCTGGGTAAAAATGGTAAAATTTGGCAATTTTTGGGGTTATGGGGGGAACCTTCCGCATGCCCCCCCCCCCCAGTAGACGTATATACATAAGCCAGTCTGTGTATATTACTTATACATAATATAAGTACAGAATGCTTAACAACAGTATGAAAATTGGTTTTTTGCTGTAACTTTGGCAGACATACACCAAATCAATAAGTTTGAGGATCAAGAATAGCTCCTGCATATAGTTGCCGTAGTCCTTATCAGATTAGTAGGAAGTACATTGAGTAGATACGTCTAGGTTTTTTTGGTCAAAAATAGTGTCGTTTGCAGAAATGAACAATAGTTTTGACGACGCCAAATTAAAAATGACCAGGGTTCATGCGACCTGGAAAAACCTGGAAAAACCTGGAATTTGGGTAAACACCTGGAGAAACCTGGAAAAACCTGGAATTTACTGATTGATTGCAAAGTTCGCCAAATTTCTTATATTTATCATTGAAATTTAAAAAATTGCCCGAATTGGGATTTTGTTTAGCCCGGTTTGTCAGCTTTTCACTCATGGTTTTACATAGTTTTCTACTTGGTATTGTGCGTTTTGTAGCAATACCCCTTTCCTTACACTTTTTATTTTAAATTTTATTTTTGTAAATTTACGCCGTCGAAATTAAAAATATGTAACAGGAATGTATATACAAATTGTAAAAAAACGTAAAAATATTAAAAACAATTTTACAGCTACAACAATTTATTTTACAATTATGTAGCTTTCAGACTTTTAAAGAGTTTTTTTACACTTTTTAACATGTTTGTATTAGATGATTGGCCTTTTCTTGCCACTGGAGCTGTTAAATTTTTGCTCGCGACGTTTCGCCCATCTTTACCTATGGACGTCTTCAGGCAGTCTGCACTTATTTTTGCGATATTACGTAATTTCCGTAAAGTGAGAAAATCAAACATCAATATTTGCAGCATCAACAGGCTAGGTTTCATCAAATTTGCCAGTTTCTATGTTAAAATGCAAAAATTTGTAAATCTTTCGAAATTCGATGAAATAAATTAAACTAAACGTTGTATCAGTGTTTTTTCCCGTATTTCTTTGTCCCAGAGTACTTTTTGGCCGCTTTAGCTGAGCCAAACAGCCGATCCGCCGAAATGAGGTTTTTACCGGCTAGCACAAAATTGCCAAGTCCAAATGCAATTTTGAGCTGTTCACGTGAAAGAACGCATTAAACTTGCTATGTGGATGACTTTTGAGCAACTAAGAACCATTTTTGGGAGTTTGGCAGCAAAAGCAAAAATTGGTTTTTTTCCCACCCCTTGGTTTTTTCCCATTTTGTAAAAATTCTGCTGGCAGCTTGCCAAACGTCGCAGGAAGGCGAGACCAACATTTTTGGAAAGAGCACATGTTGTTCTCATAGACAGTAATAAAAGTTATTATCTAACTGCTCTGGAAAATTTTCTACAGGCCTTCAAAATAGGCAAATTTTGAATTTTTGGGGGGGTCAAACTGGCTTTTTCCTAGGCAAAAATTTTTGCGGGGGGGAAGTCTGGGGGAGGGACCCCCCCCCCGGTCTGGGGGGTGGGGGGGTGGGAGAAAAATTTTTAGAAAACTGTCTAAAAATAGCTATTTTTTGCTGCTGAGCTAAAAAATCCACTATTTGTAACTTAAATTTAAGCTTAAAATAGCTAAAAAATGAGTAAAAATCCGGCGAAGCCGGAAAAAATTTTCAAAATTTGCCCTAAAAACCCTATTTTTCGGGGCACTTTAGGGTAGGGGGGGAAGGCCCGAATCCTGGGGGGGGGCGATTCTGGGGGGGGGGCGAGCCAAGTCTGGGGGGGGAACGGATTTCAGGGGGGCCCCCACCCCCCCCCCCCCCTGTAGGAAAAAGCCAGTCAAAAATGCCAAAATTTTCAAAATGTCACAAAATGCTCAAAAGTAGTTCGATTTAGCTCAAATTCGGTGTGGTAGGTGGGATGGGCCCTACCAACTTGCATACAAAATTTGAGCCCGCTACAGTGTTTTTTGCTCAAAAAAAAGTGCGCTATGACACACTTTTTTTCTGAAATGAGCAAAAAATTTTCGGCTTGTGCGCACGCGTGCGCACCTTTTCTACTGACACGGAGAGAAAATTACTAAACATTAGTTGCTCAAAGTGCTCTGAAAAATTGCTCCTGGCTCTCAATTTCACACAAAATCTCCAAGTTTTTCGTGGGGGCTCCGCCCCCAGACCCCCGTTCTTACTTGCCTCTACTGCTTTATCACTAAGTTGCGACCTAACTATCAGTAAACAAGCTAGCATTAATATACATATACAAGCACCCATGACCTAACGTACGTGTGACTTTCTAACTTGTATATGCAACTCGCTTTGCATATTCAAATTATGAAATAACTGATTGCAAAATTTTAATTTTAGTTTGGCAGTTTTTGGAGAAGTTTACAAAACTTTAACAGGGGGTTCCGTGACAGCTAGGTATAAGTATGTTATTATCCGTGTTTTCTCTACCCACCGACAGTTCAAATAGCATTTTAAAACAGAGATGCTCTGGGCTGAGCCCTGAAAATTACTGAGTCAGATGTCGGAATCATTTTCTGAAAACTGCATAATTTTCGAAGAAATTTCAAACTAGCGTGTATTTTTGTTTTTATAAAAAGCAGCGATGATTCTTAGCTTTCAAACAACTTAAAAATTGTCAAAAAGTTTCATCATTTTGCTAAATTTACTTACAGAATGAAAATTTACTTTAAAATCAATAAAATTTGATAAAAATTTACTTTTATATCAACAAAACTTGAAGATTATCATACGTATTTAAATGGTTGCTATTTTTTAAAGTCTTTTGGTTCTGCGCCCCAGACCCGTCGTTGCAAAGTTATGGCGAGTTTGCAAATTTATTTAGCCATTATGTTCTGGCATCTGATAATTAGCAGCTGTGAACATTGTGGTAAGGTCATGCAATTACTAATAAATGCAAAACAAAAATTTAATGCTAAATTTTAGCATTTTTCCTGCTATGCGCACTTTTTTAGCAAATTGCGCAAAAAATTTTGGGGCAGTGCGCAGAAGAGCGCAAAAGTGTCCGAGCAAAAAAAAACACTGGCCCGCTAGCTCATCCCCATCGCCCAAACGGGGGGGTTGGTTTTTTTCCCCCGACCTCTATATGCATCTGATATTCTTTCATATCCAAATATCCGCCTATATATTTTACGCTAACATAATAAATATCCGGTAATCCGCCTATTCGAAACTTAAGTTCAAGTTTAAGTTCAGTTTTTTGATTTTGCAGTTAAAATTTCAATTTTCTGTCATTTCTTGGTACGCTGCGAAGTTCTATCATACAGGCTAAAT
This sequence comes from Trissonchulus latispiculum, assembly GCA_030248195.1. Classification (NCBI taxonomy): domain Eukaryota; kingdom Metazoa; phylum Nematoda; class Enoplea; order Enoplida; family Ironidae; genus Trissonchulus; species Trissonchulus latispiculum. Next base: position 6,276 of record JASAND010010394.1, read on the forward strand.
TCCTGTATAAATTCGCTTACTGAAACGATTTTTATACAATTCCTACAAACTTGTCAGATATATAATAAGTGCAAAATGTTGGATCTCTAACTAAAATGTAGGCGGGGATCTGAGGGCGGTAGCCCCCAGCTAAAAGCAAGACGTTTTTAGAATATGGCAGGGGTGAGACCTATTTTTTCAGAGCAAATTTTGTAAAAATTTTAGAAAATTTAGCAGTGGGTTTTGAGTCTCAGCTAAGTTCTTAATTATTGTATTTTCCCTATGTTTGTTCCCTCACTAAATATCCCTGTAGTTTTGCTAACTTCGTTCTATTGATGTGCAAAAACTTCGCTTTGATGTTGCCGCCTTCATTAATGTCCAATTTCTGATAAACAGAAGTCACTTATATCCATGCTTAGTTGACTGTAAGCCCGTGTTTTCCGCTTTTTCAGCTTTTTTCGCTACCAGCCTGAAGACGCCCATAGGTAAAGATGGTCGAAGCGTCGCAACCCAGAATTTAACAGCTCCTGTGGCAAGAAAAGGTCAATCATCTAATTCTAGTAATGACACCACGCCACGACGAACGTATATACAAATTAGATTTGTATTGTTAACACTTTTACACTACTTTTTCGAATTTTAACGAACTACAACTTTTGCAAAGATTTAACCTTTATTTTAGCCTTCATATTTGCAAAATTTTGATTGAAAATGCCAATAGTTACCGCACAATGGGCAGCGGAAAACGCCATAAGTTCAAATATTTATGAGAATTTTGCGAAACTGTTGAAAATTTTCCGAAAGTTTATATTTGAAAAATGACCTTGTTAGCGCTCCACAAGCAGTTTAAAAACATTAGGGTTATCGAAAAACGGGAAAACACTGGAAAAGCCGTAAAGCCTAGTTTTTTTCCATTTCTTCCGGAAAAAACCCAGCCCAGATGTATCATTACTTTAATTATGTCGGGACAGGGGCCTGGTTGTCGGGCTCGGATCCAGTGCATCGCTGGTTTTAAGGTCCTGGTACCTCTAAAATGCTTCAAATTTACGCTAATTTGATCAGAATTTACTAATACAAAACCTGGAAAATTGTCGCTGAAAACCTTGAAAAACCTGGAAAAACCTGGAAATTCAAACTGAAAAGTCCGCATGAACCCTGAATGACGAAAGAATAACCAAGCCAAAATGTGGAAGTAGCACCCAAATTAAAAAAGAATGCAAAGTTTCCATCATGTTTTAACAGTGGTTTTTCAAAAAATTTCTCAAATTTTGGGGGCTGCCGTCCCCATGCCCCCGCTCAATATTGTCTGTGATTTATGTTAAGCTTCGACGACGTTTGAATTGAATACTCAATCAGTACTACAAGAAATAAAAATGCTCCTCTGGAGCATGAAAAAGTAATATGGGTGATGGTGAGGTTGCAAAATCAAGAGAAGACTAGTTTTTAAAATGCTTAATATGGGGCTAGGTTAAAAAATAGAAGAGGACTAGGTTGTGAGCGAATTAATATGGGCACAGCTTCGCCGAACAACCCATATTCGCGGTATTGTAAATGTAAATTATTATGCATATCCACGATACATTTGGTTTATAGTTCATAAATAACCTACAGCCATAATATGTGCTCGAGCTTTATTCGAACTTTTATTTTAGCAAACGTTTTCTTCGATAAGTGCTTCATACTAACCAGCGCATTTTACGTATCCATTTATACGGAAAATTTATATTCAAGAATAATTTAGAACTCTCCCACGATCTTCTACTTCCTCCTGACTTGAATCAATAGCTTTAGCATCATATCCTTAGACCTCTCCTAGTAGTAGAGCCTGCGGTAGTTCAACACAACAAAATGATGATAATTTACGTATATATTCCTAGCAGCTAGTCTAACAGTACATGCAAACAGCTATATTCGATGAGTATTCAACAGCTTAAATTTTTTATTGACTGACATTGATAGCTCTAAGCTAAGACGAAACGTGAAATCCCGCGAATATGGGTTGTTCGGCGAAGCTGTGCCCATATTAATTCGCTCACAACCTAGTCCTCTTCTATTTTTTAACCTAGCCCCATATTAAGCATTTTAAAAACTAGTCTTCTCTTGATTTTGCAACCTCACCATCACCCATATTACTTTTTCATGCTCCAGAGGAGCATTTTTATTTCTTGTCCTTCTGTCATTTTAAAGGATCCCTTTCCAGCAATGCGGTAATGGATACAAGGAGCTTGAACAGTGCCATGCTAAACGAGCGTAGTCGATTTACAATATATGCCCCCAACAAAACGCCGAAAACGCTGTTTTAAGGGGTTTGACCACTGGTCAATAGGCCCCATAGACCGTAGTGACCACTGGTCACTCCCTCGATTTCGGCAATATGCCCATTGAAACGAGCGTAGTGGATTTACTATAAATGCCCCCAACCAGAACGCCGAAAAACGCAGCTTTAGGCCGTTTGACCAGTGGTCAATAGACCCCACAGGCTGTAGTGACCAGTGGTCACTTCCGTCGGTGTCGGCGATATGCCCATTGAAACGAGCGTAGTCGATATACTATAAATGCCCCCAACCAAAACGCCGAAAAACGCAGTTTTAGGCCGTTTGACCAGTGGTCAATAGACCCCACAGGCTGTAGTGACCAGTGGTCACTTCCGTCGGTGTCGGCGATATGCCCTTTGAAACGAGCGTAGTCGATATACTATAAATGCCCCCAACCAAAACGCCGAAAAACGCAGTTTTAGGCCGTTTGACCAGTGGTCAATAGACCCCACAGGCTGTAGTGACCAGTGGTCACTTCCGTCGGTGTCGGCGATAAGCCCATTGAAACGAGCGTAGTCGATTTACTATAAATGCCCCCAACCAAAACGCCGAAAAACGCAGCTGTAGGCCGTCTGACCAGTGGTCAATAGGCAGCATAGGCTGTAGTGACCAGTGGTCACTTCCGTCGGTTTCGGCGATATGCCCATTGAAACGAGCGTAGTCGATTTACTATATATGCCCAAGACCAAAACGCCGAAAAACGCTGTTTAGAGTGAGTTTTCCCAACTTTGACCCTGGGCGAGGAACCACAGGAGCCATGCTGACCAGTGGTCACTTCGAGCAGTATCGGCAGTATGCTCATCGTTTTCAGCGACCCAGATTTACTATATATGGGTACCCACCAAAGGCCGAAAAACGCCATTTTTGGCGACTTTTTGACTATTTCCAGTGAAAGTGGGACTTAGAAACTTTTCGCCCAAACAGGCCAAAAAATGCAAAGTTTGGGCCCATCTCCTGAAAGCTAGGGAGCAAAATTAAAAAATCCCCCTCGTTACTTTATGCACCCCTGCTGGTAATTTTCAAAAAAAGATACTAGACCTCTCCAGCTTCTACCCAGTTCTAGAAAAGTGTGACCAAAATTTGCGAAAAATAGCGAAAGTCCGACTTTGGGACCTTGGCACAGAGCCAAAATTGGCCAGGTGCCAAAATGACCAAAAAAAGGTAGCATGGGGGGATCCTGTCTACCAACATATAATAGTAGTATGGTGCCAAAATGCCCACATCGTTCCAACACTTCGCCGTAAAATGCATTTCCAATAAGCGTTATTCACCGAGAAAAAAAAACAAACGCACCGTAACTATCGCCTAGTGCAAAAATTCGAAGTTTCGAATTCGAACCAAAAGTATGGTGGTACTTGTAGTACTACTCGAGTTGTTTACGATGGTAACCTTTTTACCACTCCCGGACCTCTAATTAGCTGGCACCAGGCCAACACGGTCTCCAGGGGGCCGCGCAGACGCCATTTTACCCATATTATGTAGGGGCGCTATCGCGCCCCTACATAATATTACAAACCATAGATTACGAGACTTCATGCTACATCCTTCAATTGCATTTTTAATGCATGTTTCTTTACCATTTACCATTTTCGCTGAATATTTTTTCTTTCTTTCTCGTCACATTTTCTCGGCTAGAATGGAATCAGAGCTTATATTCGTACACGTATATACCAGTACCTATGTTTAAGAACGTTTATTGCACAAATGCTAAAAACTAATAGGGATAGATCTGGATGCAGCCCCGTCGTCGCGATTTGAATGTAAGAAAAGTAAACAAGAAAAACAGAAAAAAGGCATCCACAAAATTTCGCGAGCGCGTATATAGTCAAGCGAGGAAAAACCCATTTTAATATGCGGGAAAAACCCACCTCCAGTGTGGGCTTACCGATATGAGCTATATAGGATTTTAATAGCCTATCTTGAAGAGCATTCAAAAAACTATAGAGGCTGCATTATTGTCGCTCCCGCTGCTTCCCTGCAAATTTTTGGGAACTTTGACATTTTCGAAAACTTTGGTCCGTCCAAGTGCCGAAATTTGACAAACTTTGCCTGGCCACCATGAACTACTGGAAAGACCTAGACCAAAGCGGATTGTATGTATATATGTGCAGGCCATCTGTTGCGCTTCATGATGATATATATATATATATATATATATATATATATATATATATATGCCACTGCTCTAACTAACTAGCCTTAAACTAGCCTCTGTGCCGAAAACTCAGCGATCCAGGCCGTTTGTTGTGGCTAAGCTCAAGACCCCCACTGTGCAGCAAGCATTCAAACTTGCTGTGCGCAATAGCTTCGAAGCTTTGACCAACTTGACAGAATCCGACGACTTGACCGTTGAAACGGTCTGGAATCGGATGGCAGGATGCCTTGAAGATGCCGCGAATAGGACGATCGGAAAGGAATTCTGCTAGACCTAGGATTGAACTGTCTCAAATCACTGCTGATATTGCGCAGAGATGTCGGTCTGAAGCTGACCCTCAGAAGAAGGTCTCTCTGAAAAAGGAGCTTAGAAGACAGCTACGAAGGGATAAAGAAGCTCACTGGAACAGGCTCTCCCTGAAAATGGAACAAGCTAGTCAGAGCGGGAATTCTTGTTTATTGTATGCTACACTCCAGAGATGCGACTGGACGAAAACCGCCCCTGTGCAGTGCAGTGAAAGATGATAACGGTTCACTATTAAGGGATAAAGCAGTAGAGGCAAGTAAGAACGGGGGTCTGGGGGCGGAGCCCCCATAAGAAAAACTTGGAGATTTTGTGTGAAATTGAAGCCAGGAGCAATTTTTCAGAGCACTTTGAGCAACTAATGTTTAGTAATTTTCTCTCCGTGTCAGTAGAAAAGGTGCGCACGCGTGCCTAAGCCGAAAATTTTTTGCTCATTTCAGAAAAAAAGTGTGTCTTCACTTTTTTGAGCAAAAAACACTGTAGCGGGCTCAAATTTTGTATGCAAGTTGGTAGGGCCCATCCCACCTACCACACCGAATTTGAGCTAAATCGAACTACTTTTGAGCATTTTGTGACATTTTGAAAATTTTGGCATTTTTGACTGGCTTTTTCCTACAGGGGGGGTGGGGGGCCCCCCAGAAATCCGTTCCCCCCCCCAGACTTGGCTCGCCCCCAGAATCGCCCCCCCCCCAGGATTCGGGCCTTCCCCCTACCCTAAAGTGCCCCGAAAAATAGAGATTTTAGGGCAAATTTTCGAAAATTTTTTCCGGCTTCGCCGGATTTTTACCCATTTTTTAGCTATTTTAAGCTTAAATTTAAGTTACAAATAGTGGATTTTTTAGCTCAGCAGCAAAAAATAGCTATTTTTAGACATTTTTCTAAAAATTTTTCTCCCCCCCCCCAGACCTGGGGGGGGACCCCCCCAACTTTTCCCCCCAGAAATTTTTGCCTAGGAAAAAGCCAGTTTGACCCCCCCAAAATTTTCAAAATTTGCCTATTTTGAAGGCCTGTAGAAAATTTTCCAGAGCAGTTAGATAATAACTTTTATTACTGTCTATGAGAACAACATGTGCTCTTTCCAAAAATGTTGGTCTCGCCTTCCTGCGACGTTTGGCAAGCTGCCAGCAGAATTTTTACAAAATGGGAAAAAACCAAGGAGTGGGAGAAAAAACAAAATTTGCTTTTGCTGCCAAACTCCCAAAAATGGTTCTTAGTTGCTCAAAAGTCATCCATGTAGCAAGTTTAATGATTTCTTTCACGTGAACAGCTCAAAATTGCATTTGGACTTGGCAATTTTGTGCTAGCCGGTAAAAACCTCATTTCGGCGGATCGGCTGTTTGGCTCAGCTAAAGCGGCCAAAAAGTACTCTGGGACCCAAGAAATACGGGAAAAAACACTAATTACAACGTTTAGTTTAATTTATTTCATCGAATTTCGAAAGATTTACAAATTTTTGCATTTTAGCATAGCAACTGGCAAATTTGATGAAACCTAGCCTGTTGATGCTGCAAATATTGATGTTTGAGTTTCTCACTTTACGAAATTACGTAATATCGCAAAAATAAGTGCAGACTGCCTGAAGACGTCCATAGGTAAAGATGGGCGAAACGTCGCGACCCCAAATTTAACAGCTCCAGTGGCAAGAGAAGGCCAAACATCTAATACAAACATAGTTAAAAAGTGTAAAAAAACTCTTTAAAAGTCTGAAAGATACATAATTGTAAAATAAATTGTTGTAACTGTAAAATTGTTTTTAATATTTTTACGTTTTTTTACAATTTGTATATACATTCCTGTTACATATTTTTAATTTCGACGTAAATTTACAAAAATAAAATTTAAAATAAAAAGTGTAAGGAAAGGGGTATTGCTACAAAACGCACAATACCAAGTAGAAAACTATGTAAAACCATGAGTGAAAAGCTGACAAACCGGGCTAAACAAAATCCCAATTCGGGCAATTTTTTAAATTTCAATGATAAATATAAGAAATTTGGCGAACTTTGCAATCAATCAGTAAATTCCAGGATTTTTCCAGGTTTCTCCAGGTGTTTACCCAAATTCCAGGTTTTTCAGGTTTTTCCAGGTCACATGAACCCTGGTCATTTTTAATTTGGCGTCGTCAAAACTATTGTTCATTTCTGCAAACGACACTATTTTTGACCAAAAAAACCTAGACGTATCTACTCAATGTACTTCCTACTAATCTGATAAGGACTACACGGCAACTATATGCAGGAGCTATTCTTGATCCTCAAACTTATTGATTTGGTGTATGTCTGCCAAAGTTACAGCAAAAAACCAATTTTCATACTGTTGTTAAGCATTCTGTACTTATATTATGTATAAGTAATATACACAGACTGGCTTATGTATATACGTCTACTGGGGGGGGGGGGGCATGCGGAAGGTTCCCCCCATAACTAAAAAATTGCCAAATTTTACCATTTTTACCCAGAATTGTCAAAAGATTTTCCGGTTTCGCCGGATTTTTTACAACACACTATTTTAGCCTACAAACACCTAACATTACGTAGTTATTTTTAGCAGTTTTTACACAACAAGCCTAAAAATGTGTCAAAAATATCACCCCCATGTTCGGTGAGCCCCCATCGATGGAGGGCTTTGAGCCCCCCCCCCCCCATAAATTTTGGCCTAGAAGTTTGCCAGACAAATGTCTACGTACCTTTCCCTGAACAACCCCCATAACTTCCAAATTGCCTCCCGACCGGGCATGCATAACCATTTTCAGTAAGGCCAAAGCCGATATCTTTACATCCTTGAAATAGTGAGGGCTAAAACAAGCGAGTTACGTTATACGAGTATAGCGGGAAAAAAAACCCACTCGCCAATGCGGGAAAAATCCACCTCCAGTATGGGTTTTAGGATTTTAATAGCCTATCTTGAAGAGCATCAAAAATAACCCTAGAGGCTGTATTATTGTGGGTACCCAAAAATACCTGGGTTCGTTCTGTTATGTGTGGTCCAGAAGGTCTAAATCGGACATCGTGCCATTTCAAGCCAAAATTTCAATTTTGGCCAAAAATACTTATTTTGATTTAAAATGAGTCTCGTTTGGCTCTAAATACAGGAAAAATCACGTTTTCTACACGATAAGATGCTTAAAATGCCGAAAATAAACACTTTTAAAAAATTTCCAAAATTCGCCTTATATATTATATAATATGTGACAGGGATCGACCGGAACTCCAAAAAACCGGAACCGGAATTGGCTTTAAAAAACCGGAACCGGAACCGGAACCAGCTTCTTTAACACTACAAAAATCGCAAATTTTTGCTGACGTTTTGGACAATTTTTGCACAATTTTTCTCCTTTTTTATAGTTAATAGAACATTGTTATAACGTTTGCTTTATATTTTATATAGTTAGTTTCAATAAAGGAACATGAAATTTGCAATTTATTAAGAGAATTTTTATCTTATAGCACAGTTAAACTTACTACATTATAGCTTTAAAAATTAAATTTTAAAATTTAAAATTAATTGTACACGGTATGAATATGCTATATTTATTTTATTCGAGCACATTTTCGATGAATAAACGGCATCTATATTTTTACATTCTATATACGAATTTCGATGAATAATTTAATCGAATGCAAGTTGACTTAAAAGGACATTTGCTTGCAAATAAAATTAATCCTCTACTTGGTTATGCTTCGAATTTTAAATTAAGCTAAATATAAGTAGATAGAAATTGATTCCTCAAAAATTTTTGCGAGCACCAACAACTGCTCCATCGACAAAATAAGTCATAAACATGTTTACTTTTTTATCTGGCTTTCTAGGCTGATAATTTCTAGTCATAATCAAAAAGTTCATTTAACTTTACTAGAAGCGTTGCAGCATTTTCAAAACGCAAAATAAAAAATAATGCCATTTACATTTTTTTAGAAAACAAAAGATATTTTTGCTATTACTATTTTAGTTTACTTTTATTCTCTCTGTACTTCAGACAAAATTAAACTTTTTCTGAAAATTACTGTTCTTGTATGTATAAATTCCGTATTGTAAATCTAATCTGGTTATGAACTTATAGGTAACATCAGCTATATACAAAATTGGACTTGTTTAGAACATTGGCTTATAATTCCTTAGCTTGTTGTTATATGTCAGTATAATTACTTTGTTATTGGAGTTTTCTGATTAAAAGGTAAATGGTTTTTGCATGATTGAAATATTATATATATATAAATTTTCATCCATTAAACATATAAGCCAAAAGTATTTTTCACAAGTTTCAAAGAAAACCGAACTGCACAATTTCTCCAACTTGAGTTAAACAAAATTTCTTCCGTTTAGCTAGCTTCATCAGGATTTTTAAATTTTAAATGACGTTTCTTCAAAAGATTTTTAAAAACCATTGCTATTTGTTGAATCCATAATTTTTTAGTAATTCTGATGATCTGCGCACTGGATTAATTACTAAACAAAGAGCAACAAACTTATGTAGTCCATATTTAAAGTCCAGTATCGATTTAAACAATTAAAAAGATTAAATTTAAGCTAAAACTAACATTTGATTATACAACAGCGCACTCTATAATTTTAAAATTACATAGGTAAAGGGAAAACTTAAATCATTTCAATTAAGCATAAAGTACATTTAAATTTCTAAAAAAGTTGGGCGGTCTTGTTTAATCTGAGCTATTAAGTATTATTTTTGTTTTATAATATATATACAAGAACAAAAAGTGCTCCTTCGTCGCATGTAAAATACATATGAGTCTTCGTAGGCATGTTGTACATAACCAAAAAACTAGCCTGTGAAATACATATGAGTTCCGTAGGGAGGTTGTAGAATTAAGGAAAACAAGTTGCAGCTGCTCAACATATGAGCCTGTCCTAAAACGAGGCTCATATTGG
>JASAND010010396.1:0-16786 GCA_030248195.1 Trissonchulus latispiculum
GTGGTGGTGGTGGTCACCTAACCCCCCGCCCTTTAAGAAAAGCATCTAGACATATTTTATCCAACTCTACAGTAAAATTGTGCAGACTATCCTGAGTTACTACATGTTCAGGTAACGCGTTCCATAATTTAGGAATCCTGAAAAAATAAGAATTCTGTACCACGTCTAAAGTGGTTCTAGGCTCAACAAGTTTCAAAATATGGTAGCGATGACTAAATACGTTATCATAGTGGAAATAATTTTCAGATCGTCGCTGACCTCGGCTATGCGGACGATATCGTGTTGCTACAACCTGATTCTGTATCATTGCAGAGTCTGCTCGATCGGCTCATTCGGTTTGCGGGCAGTGTTGGACTCAAAATCAAACCATTAAAGACCAAAGCTATGTCTGTCCATTCTCAAGTGCCGGCTCTACAGGTCTATGGTGAGCCCATCGAAGTCGTCGAGTCCTTCTGCTACCTGGGTTCTGTCATAAGTGCCACGAGTATAGCCCCCTCAGACGGTATCGAACTTCGGATCGGCAAAGCTAGCAGCACTTTCAAGCGTCTATCCAGTCGTTTATGGTGCCGTCACGACGTTCCAATGCCTACCAAAATGAAGATCTTCAATGTCAGTATCATTCCCATTCTTCTGTATGGGTGCGAAACCTGGAGCCCTCTTGCCACAAACATATCAAGGCCAGAAGTATTCCAGATGAGCTGTTTACGCTCCATTCTGGGCGTCAGTCTTCTGGATCGAGTTGCGAATAGGGAAATCCGCATTCTCTGTCCCAACCAGCTTACCATCTCTGAAAGGCTCCGGCGGTCTCGTTTGCGCTGGCTGGGCCACATTGCTCGCATGCTGACGGAACGACTCTGTGCCCAAATCTGGCACATGGCTGTACCACCAGAATGGAAATGTGTTCGAGCTGCCCCGAAGAAAACCTGGCTATCAACTGTGCAGGCGGACCTCAAACACCTAAAAAGTGCATATGGTGCAGCTGTCTGGGCGCGAAGCTTCCCGGAATTGATCCGTGACGTGGCCCAGGACCGAAATCAGTGGCGACGAGTGATTCAGCAGGGGAATCCAACGGCTGTTGGTGACAACGAGCCTCCGGATTAAGTGCAAGTATATAAGTGCAAAAACGTGTATATATTTCTCGCAATAATAAACACTTTAAACAAAAAATTTGGACATTTTTGAAAATTTTTGAAAAATTTACCCTAAAATACCCAATTTTTCGCCGTTTTTTGCGCCTTCGGCGCTACTCCCCCCTACTTGGGGAGTTAGGGGGGGTTGACGACTCCCCCCAAAAAGTTCTGGGGGAGGGGCGTTTGTGAAAATGGCTGGGGGGCTACCCCCCGCCTTGCACTTATGGCCGGAACTGAATACGTATATACGTTTACGTATAGGTCAGGGGTGTTCTAGTGGAGTGGGTGTGGTGGTCCGGCCCCTCCCTAAGACAAGCTAAAAGGGATTCCAAAACATTTAGGCTACCACTCCCTTCGAATCGGTCGTCCACCAAGTACACCGCCTAAATGGGCAAATCTTACGCCTATCTATCCAAATTCGCCTGATGATCCATCCTCAGAATTTACTGAATGTTTGCATCAAACATTTGAAATGTTGTGCAAAAATTTAATTTTTATCGAGCAAATGACCAAAAATATTGAGGTAGTTCTGATTTTTAGTTGTACACTTGTAAATAACGTTTTTCACCAGTATATATATACTGGCATTTTTAGTGGGGGGATGGGGGGCCCCACGTTTTTGGGGGTCGCTCAAAAATGTCGAAAAAGTAAGTTTTTGAGGTCAAATTTTCAAAAATTTTTAGCTAGTTTATGGACTTATAATTTAATTTTAAGCTTAAAACAGCTATTTTTTGTTTTACATGAAAAATGCTAATTTTTCGCTAAACATTTTGGTATTTTATACCTTTGGCTCGCACCCCCTTTCAAAACCCTAAAAAATGCCAGATATATATAGCAATTTTTTGGACGAAAAATCCTTCCAAATTCGGTTTTTCCGGACCCCAGACGACACACCTACCCTAATTGCGGAACTATACAACTATACGTATATGTATTATTAATTTGAGGGAGAATATATAATGGAGGTTAGAAGAGGATATGTTTACCATCCTTATTTCAATTCTCACTATGAAAAAGTTTATCCCTATCGGTAAGACAAATATTATGTACAATATACGTAACTTATCGCATTTTACGCACGAAGTAAAGTATTCTTAAAGTTACATTAGACTACTTCAGCACATTGTGTGAGTACTACTGATGCGCGCGGAGCAAAATGTTTGCTCTGGAGCTCCCAGTTCCCGCAGTTTAGACGATACTCAGCAAGTAGCCGGCGAAACTTTCTGGAGTATTTTGCTCGTTAAACGCTAAAAGCTGGCTGTGTGCCTGTTGCCTAGCAACAAAGATGACCCCAGAAGATTTCGTGTTGCCGCTTTCGGCCATATCAAATCACTGGTTACTCGGTGACTGATCAAACGAATAAGCGTTTATAGCTTTCGTATGTGTATATATTTGGCTGTGTCCATATATTCGAATATTGGTTGTTTAGAACATGTTTAATGATAGCTGGAGGCATAGTCTGTATTCTTGGCGTAGTCCTGTTTATCTTAGTGCCCATCTTGGCTAGCACAACTGACGGATTTAACCCAGGGTTAGTCTACTCTTACAATATAGCTCAAAACAAAGTTAATTTTTTGCGAAGTTCGCAAACTCTGCGAACATCGCGAAGCAAGAGACATTTCGCTAAATTCAGAGAAGTTCGCGAAATAGTTAGCGAACTTCGCGAAATCGTTAGCTAGCTAAATTGAGGGGTTTTCTCCATATCTACCAAAAATTGGTAGAAAAATTCTAAAATCTAATTTGGATCCAAGATTTGGTGTCTTCGCGAAGAGATAACCCCTCAGTTAGCTAACGCTAGCTAGCTAACGATTTCGCGAAGTTCGCTAACTTTTTCGCGAACTTCTCTGAATTAACTAGCTATATACGTATACTACAGAAATTTCGGCTGGCTTATTTTTACTGGTGGGTGGGGGGCCGCCCTCTTTCGGCAACCTCTCCCCCATTCGAGGTTCCCCCCCATGAAAAGCCCTCCATAAATTTCGACCTCCCCCCCATAACCCAAAAATAGCCAATTTTTACCATTTTTACCCTAAATTTTTGAAAAATTTTCCGGTTTCGCCGGATTTTTAACGAAATGTTCACTATTTTAGCGTAAAACACCTAAAATTAGTAATTTTTAGCGATTTTTGGCATTTTTTGCACATAAACTTAAACAAATTAGCAAAATTTTTCCAAAAATATGCCCCCTCTTTTTGGTGAGCCATTGGAGGCGGGCAACTTCGAGCCCCCCCCCCTTAAATTTTGGCCTAAAAATATGCCGAAATATTTGGGCCTGAGGTTGGCATCGAACCCAAAATCTGTACAAGTTACGAGTTTCGTGTGTGTGCGTGCGTCATGTTTTCGAGACAACCAAATTTTGGCTTTTGCTCTTCCTATTTTCCCGTAGTTGTTTTTGAGAGTTTGCGGTTTCTATTTGAGCTTGTTTAAATTTGTTCATCTGCATTTTATCATGTACGCAGGCATTTGAATATAGTATGTTCAAGACAATTATATATATAAATATATAAACCTAAACGGGGGGGGGGGTTGAACTAAAACCGTTTCGCCTAACGGTAGCTTCGTATAATACGTATATATACGTATACTTACATAGATTTCACTAGCGGTTCAGCTTGGCTTGAGACTTGGATGAGATAAAACGTATGCAAAGGTTTAACACCTCGAAGAAAATTAAAGTATGCTAAAGAATTGGCATTACGTATAATCCCCTGTGTGTTACAAAAAGTGAATTTAAACAGAAAAATTTAAGCGAAAAATTAAAAACTTTCATACTCTGGGGCTCTGCTCCTAGACCCCCCCCCCCCTTTACAACATCTACTGTCAGACATCGGAAATAAACAAAAAGCACATCCTTAAAATTTTATTCTTAACAAGGAAACTTAGCAATGCCCACAACAGTTGTGAACAGGCAGACGTTCAGTCTGACAGAGCCCGGCAAAAGTGGAATTTTTCTATCTGCCTGCCGATAAACGCTCGCTTTTATTTACCTTTTCAGTCTGCCAGTTTGCGGTTTTCTGGGCGTTTTCTCCATGTTCATCGGCTGTGTCATGCTACAGTGTGGCTGGGCCTCTGGGCGCTATCACTCCATTTCCCAGTCCATGCCGCCCGGTGGTGTTGTGGGTTATCCGGCTCCTGTTCCGGCCGGCTACGGTCCAGGTGGCCATATTTCCACTGGCTATAGCTATCAACCGCCTCCCGGTACTATGGGGGCTCCGCCGCCCGGAAATTATGGTTATCCGGCCCCAGGGGCCCCCTATCCACCTCCAGCACAGCCGGGCGCGTACCCGCCGCCTCCTCAGGCTGGTGGAATTGGATTTCAGCAGCCGCCCTATGCGCCAGTGTAAGCTGTCGTTACTTTTAAAAATATGTTGTGTACAAGTTACTATTACCATAAATTGGGTTCGGGGGCGTATCTAGATGTTTGAAAAGATGGGGGTCCAACCGGAAAAAGGAGTGGTGTTGGACCTAATTCTTTCTGAAAACGACCGAATTTGCGCCAAAGATAGCTGAAGATTTTTAAAAACATTGCCCCAAAGGGGGGTGGGGGTCCGGAGCCCCTGGATAGGCCCCTGATTGGATTATAATGGTACTAATACCCTTTCACCGTACTGTATGCGTAAAACTGCTTAGAATAAAGAGCTTATGCCAACTGGTGTTTTCCATTTTGGATTCTGGAACAGCAAGAAAGAATGCAAACTTTTGGTGTTATGAAACCTCACCCTTGGTGCGGCCTTATGTATGTGTGATCAATTGTTTTATTAATAAAATTAATTAATTAGTTAATTAAATTAAAATTAAATTAATGTTTTATTAGTTAATAATTAATTGTCTAATTTTTTTCAGCCCGACCGCCCCGGGAACAGAAGGGGAGCCTCCACCGCCGTCCTACAGTTCGGCTGTTGAGGAAAAGCCGCCGAAATAGAATTTATAGTATTGGACATGTGTAGACACACTGTATAGTGTTTGTTGTGGCTTTCTGTAGATTTGCTTCTATGTTAATTCGAATTAGTTATTTTGAATTGTGGGATCCATGTAGTGGCCCAAGTTGTGTTTACTAGTTTGCTTTCCAGCATCAGTCAGATATTTTATTTTTCTAGAATTGATAAAAATCGATCATGGACTTTTATTAGTTTAGTAAGGTTTTTTCAGTAGGAAACTGGCGTTGAAATCTTTTCCAGAAGTATATACGTAGTTTCATTGAGTTTTACGTGATAAATCCAGTTGCAGTTTAGCCGTTACCTCGGTCGTTTACTCGGTTTAAGTGTATCTCAAATTCTGAGCAACAATTTTTGAATCAGTGAGAAGCTTCGGTCGCCTGTACACACAACTTGTCCAGTAACTAAATATATACCAAATGATTCATGTCAGGTTGAATATGTTGTCTTGGACTCTTGGTATCATCGATTTTAAGTCAGTCGTTGATTTATCGCATTGACATACCCGAGATCTTTGATTTTGAGAAGGCGTGTTTTTGATCTAAATTGCGTCAAAGTCGTTGCTTGGCTAAGATTTCCATCCTCAAGAGTATCAAGAGAATCAGCTTCTATGGTTTTGAACTGTTCAATGTTATGGTTCATATTGTGAAAAGTGTAATAAATTGTTGCTGTTACGTAATATTCTTTGTGTTCTTGTTGAAAATTTACTCGACGTTTCTATTCACACCGAAATGTCACAATGATATCTTTGGTTTGCCAAGTTTATTATTTGCAATGACCCGTTTTTATATTATTGTGATATATAGTCTGTATTTTTTGTTTTTTGCCATTATGTTTACGTTCTATGTTTTTTAGTCACTTGATTCGTCTGCTTCGACAGAAAGTAGTGCGGGTGTTTTGTGACATAACTTTGCAGTTATTTTTTGTTGCTGTTACACCCATATATACATTAACAAGGGTACCGATTCCAGAGGGGTCCTGTACCTGTTTTAGGCCAAATTTTACCTGCCCTTGTACCTTACCTAAAATTTTGGGGGAGGATACAAGCGGAAAATTGTCCTGAAAAAGTACAATTTTGCAAAGTTTTAAGCTAAATTAGCTATAAATTCATTGTTTTACAGCCATTTTAAAGCAAAATAAGCTGTTTTTCGCGATTTTTTTGGAAATTATCCGAAATTTTAAAAAATTTTGGCTATTTTTGGCTAAAGTTTCCATTAATTTTTAGTTTGACCTTCCTTTTCTGGCACTGTCCCTTGTCCCTTGGCCCTGATATTGCTATCCCTTGTACCGAACCTCCAATTTTTGAGGGGTCCCGTACCACCCATACCCCCCCCCTTGTTAAAGTGTGGTTACACCTAATCATGTATATTTATATTATGCTGGTGTTTTTTGCATTTAGCTTTTTTCTTAAACCGTGCCGCTTATATATATACTGCTTGAGCTGAACTCTCGTTCTTGCATAATACCAAGAGTACATAATTATAAGAGTATGACAAGCGTTACACTCTATGCAGTGAAGGCCGAAACACTGGTATCAAGAGTGCATAATTGCACTATTATTAAGAAGAAGAGTAAGCCGCTAGAGGGCTTCTCTTCTTGGCATTGCGTAACGGTGCTCCGACCAGAATACGCGAATGTTCCCCCGTTTGGGGGGGGGGTCGACCAGATCGACAAAGCATACCCCCCCCCCTCCGTTTGGTGGGGGGGTAGCCAAAAAGAGGTCCCCGTTTGGTGGGGGGGTAGCCTACAGCCAATCAGATTGCAGAAACCCCCCCCCTCCGTTTGGTGGGGTGGTAGAGCAGAGGATTACGGTAGTTTTTGTTCTATTCGAAAATGGGTCCCCGTTTGGGGGGGTCGCTCAAGCAGGCTAAGTTTTGCTCATTCTGATTGGCTGTTGGCGACCCCCAAAACGGGGACCACTTTTTGTTACCCCCCCCCCCCCCAAACGGGGACCCCTTTTGCATACCCCCCACCAAACGGGGACCTCTTGTGTCGACCCCCCCCCAAACGGGGACCCTTTTTCAAAAGCCAGAATCAGCCTGCCTACCCCCCACCAAACGGGGAGGGGGTATGATTTGGCGACCCCCCCCCCCCAAACGGGGGAACATTCGCGTATTGTGGTCGGAGCACCGTTACGCAATGCTAAGAAGAGGAGCCTTCTAGTGGCTTACTCTTCTTCTAATATATAGAACAAAATCATGGACTCTTGCTGGTATTGGGGCAATTGCCTTAAAAGTTCAAATGTCGAAACGGACCAAACAGTGCCCCCCGTTTGGACCCTGTTCCCAAATTATAGGATCGGTAAGGGGGAGGTTGAATTTATGGGATGAAGGACAGTCATTAGTGCGTGAACTAGTAGCTACATAGGTTTGGCCCTCACTGCATTGTGTGACGCTTGTCATACGCTTATCAATTATGTACTCTTGATAATGATACTGTTGTACTGGCTTGCTTGTGTTTGAGCATAAGTTGCATTAAAGGCTACAAAGCGTCTGGTTAGAGCTAATTAAAATAAATCAATTAATAGGCAGATCTTCTTGGTTAGGCTGAGAAAGGCAACGATTTTGAATTGCCTTAGACTTAGTACCATTTTTAGTGACGCTAACTGCCTGCCCGCTCCGTGGTTTTTTCTAGGTAGAATAAGAATTTTCCACCGGACTAGTTTTCGACTTGGCTGATTTTAATTCGACCTGACCGACCGACCTTGCCTTACCACTGGTCACTTCTATGAAAAGTTATGGAGGGAATTATTTTGGTGGAGGGGGGGGGGTGGGAATATTTCACCACACCAGCATAAAACACTATATTGTTAAGATTAAGAATAGCCCACTTCAGCTTCACTTGAACCAGCTGCTAACTTTTTAGTTCCATAGTCTATACACTGAAATGTGAAATTTTGCAAGAAAAAGATGAAATCCTGAAATTGAAAATCAAATTGTTAATCTACTAAAGTCTGACCAAAAAATGTAGAAAGCGAAATTGTTTTCTTTATATCTCAAAAACGCATCAAGATAGCTACCACAAAGTATATATTTTCTGAACCGGACTGATGAGATCTTTCTTTTCGTGAAAAATTTTTTTGAAATTTCCCGTGCGATTTCAAAGGGCGCCGCTTTTATATGTACAGAAGGATTGATACATGGTACTGCCGCGATTTTTTCACGAAAATTTTCCCCTTGTGTGAAAGTGCTACACACCAAATTTCAGCTTTTTTGGCTGAAAATTGCGTGAGTTATTCAATTTTTTAGATTTTCAAAATCCTTTGATCTTTGCCGCTTTTTCGACTTTGACTGGTTATTACTCGCGACTCGCTCAACGGAAAAATTTTTCGATTAGATTTTCAGGACCGCCTAGGCGCCTATTTTTAGAATCCTCAGGAACTTGAAATTTCGAAAATCCAGAATTCCTAGTTTCATTCACGGAAAATCTTAAATTTTTAGTTTTTGTCCAATTTTTATCGCAATCAAAATTTTGTTTCCACGATCGAATAGAGCTGGTGCGCTGCAGATTTTTGATCTTATAAGTTTATCACGAAAATGTTTCCGAAATTTCAGATTTTCTGGATATTAAACATTTTCTCCAATGCCCACAATATGGGTATCATTCCAAAGCACTTGATGAGCTGAACAAATCTTGTAATAGAACCAGTGTCTGAAAATGCACCTAATTCCTGGAATTCACGAATTCCGGATTTCACTCTAGCTTGGAGTTTTTCATGAATTCCGAGAACTGGGATAATTTCTGCGAGTTGGTTGTATTAGAAAATTTCTCAGCTCAACAAGAGCTTTCAAATGATATCCATATTGTAGGGTATTGGAGGAAATTTTTGAAATCCAGTTTTCGCGAATTCCGGGAACTAAGTGCATTTTCAGGATTTTATTGTATTAAATACTTTGTTTAACAGCTTTCGAATGATACGCATCTTGTTGATATTGGAGAAAATTTTCAAAATCTGGAAATTTTGTAAACCCGGAATTCCGGAAATTGGGTGCATTTTCGTGAAAACTTGTAAGAGCAAAAATATGCAGAGTGACTAGACCTTGCGTTATATGGTAATAAAGAAATAATAAAAACGCCAGCCTTTAAGTCAAAACCTTAGTCCGAAACGGGAGAGAACCAGTGGGCGCTCTTAATGTACGTATATATAGTTGAGATATACCTATTGACGTTTAAACATTGTTGAAGGTTTTTGATGATGTGAAAACTCAATGCTTAGTGAAACGTTTAATATAAAAGGGACGAATGCTTGAAAACTTTAGTATGGAAGTACTAGAAGCTAACGAACGACAGTTAAGCCCCAGGTTTATACTTGTCCGTTTGGGCGAATGTTCAACACTGCTCAATGTTTCAAACGCCCAACCTTCATACGGCAAACGGACAGCTTCATTTCAATTGAATCTACGGACAATTATAAACCGGGTTTTAGATTGGTGAATATATTTTTTCTTTTTTCACTGCTCCGTTAAGGTCCTTTCTTAGTTTGCTCCTTTGAGGCATAAATGAACCGATAACACTCCTGTTTTAAACGGGTTTCTTCGTTCGTCCCTTTCTCCGTTGCAGCTTGAACCGGGCCTTTTGCTTGATGTAGCGGCAGTACTCTGAGAATTCCGAGGAAATTTGTTTACGTATCGATATAAAAAAATTCATTCAATTCATTCTACACCAAACAAACGGTATATAGATAATCTTGGTTTTTTCCAGGTCATAATGCAGTTTACCAGAGGATATATCTATCACCCTTCCTTGAACAATCGCTACGAGAAACTCTATCCTTATCGGTAAGAATTACGTATATATAGGGTTAGCTTTTTATGGGTAGAATGTTGCATATTTTCCACTATATTACCCAGTCAGAAAAATGTAATACCTAATTTTGTTGAAATTTGAGGCCAGTGTATATGGGTGACTCACGACTGGAAAAACTTAAAAAAATTAAAATCAGGGTAATATATACATGCTATGACAAGTCCAGCGGTTGCCAGCAGTTACAGAGTATACCTATGTTATGTGGTATGTACGTACGTAAAGCATGCCGGAAAATCCATGGTTAATGATTGATCTATTTAAATTTAAATTGGATTAAAATTTAATTTCACTTTCAGTAGCACTTCAGCTAGCTGCTGGCTCTTTGATCAGCGAAAGACTTTGATCAATTGTGTCAATCTGTCTTTATCACACTAATCCCATCCTACCCCAATCCAGCACCAGTGCATTTGTTTTACTATTTTATTATTTTGCTCAGTTTCAATGAAACCTACAAATTTATATAAAACTAATTAAAATTATATTTAAAATTTGTCTGTCTTTTAAAAAGTAAATGCTTCGTTTAACTTAGTATGTCATCTCAATTTTATAAAAATGATGGTTCACATAATACAGCACTTTTTATTTTATTTCTAATTTCAGTTTTTGTGGTATTCTCACTGTGCAGGGCTTCGGTGATCTGGCTATTTTGTCCTGGTTCTCTCTACAACTGATTATATATGAAGCATTTGCTTTCTTTTAAATTAATTAAATAACTAGCTTTAAGTATAATTTAGCAGGTGCAACTTTCCTTTACCTTCGTTTTTTACCTTCGTTTCAATTGTTTCTGGCCTGCTGGCCAAGCCCAGACGGTACTCAAGCACCCACGTTTGGTGTGTGTACACCAGTTTTTTTATTTTAATTACTAAAGGGACATTCATAGTTTCCATATGACATCCACTTCATAGTTCCAGACGCAAGCAGACGCGCGTCGACATGCGTACGTAAGCGTCTGTATGCGTTCATGAGCATGAATACGCTGCAATTATTTTTAAACGGTGAAAACGGCATGCTACAATCCGAGGCGTCGATGCGCGTCTCTCTGCGTTCGCGACTATGAATGCACCTTTAGCTTAAAAAGAAGAGACGTCATCCGTCGTGATGTCAACCAGGCTTTGAGACTCCTTCTGGCAAGTTGGTTGAGTTTCTTTGGACCAACCTTACGGGGCCAGTTTCCTGGTTAACACTTTGTACCTTCGGGTGATGATCGATCATTACATTGTGATGTCTCATGCAGCAAACAACACGAACAACAACAACAACAACGACAAACACTTAGCTTACTGCTTTTGGTGCCTGTTTTGTAACCCAGACTGTTGGTTTGATTTTGTGTTTTTTTTGTGATTTAGGAAAATCCTAATGATTACTGGAGCCATGGCCATTCCACTGTTTACGCTTCTGTTTATGTACGTCCCACTTCGACAGTACAATTTAGGGTAAGTAGGTAGGTATATGTCGTAGTAAAACTGGACCTATGTTGACAGGAATCTGTGAATGGTTGACATCAGGATTGAAAGATATGAAGAAAAGTGTTCCGGGCGGTTGGCTGATTTTTGGAGTCGAGTACTCTAACGACTAATAAACGAGACTGGTTTATTACGCTGATTTCAACCTTTCGACGTTGCTGATATTTAGCCAGTGTGGCTGCCATTTGACTAAATCAGTTATGAACTTTCCCCCCGCATAGTTCACGTATTGGGACTCTAGGTTTCTGAGTTCCCCGAATTAAGTTCTCACTTTGTTTCCCTATATGCCCCGCCCCTAGCCGATTCAAACGGTTCAGCTGAGAAAGGATTTCTGTGATAAACTAGCCGTATAGTTTTCATTATTTCCTACATTTTTTGATTATTTCTATTTTTTCTATATTTGATGAAGATAAACTACCCGGTTCTCCTACTCTTTCTTCCAAGTTTTTCCTATCCTATATTTTTTGATTATTCGTATATTCCCCTACATTTGATGAAAATTCCTATTTTTTCACTACTTTTGAATTGTCTTAGAAAACTACCGAAAATCTCTATGAATGTCAAGTTTTTAATGTCATTTTAAAAATATGAACCCATTTTCGGTGAGCCTCCCCCATCAATGGGGGGGCTTCTCCGAGGGTTCGAAACCCTCAACACCCCTCCTCCCATAAATTTTGGTCTAGAAGTAAGCCAGACTGTTTGTGACAACGAGTATTTACATTGTAAATAAATGATGAATATAAATAAAAATTCCTTATTTAGGGAGTTTGTATCGCTGCTCTTCCTGATCCTGTGTGTTTCTGGCATCACCGCCGGCTGTTTTGCCCTCCAGTGTGGTTTTGCCTCCTGGTACTGTCACAGGCATGCGGCCCAGACCCAGAACCCTTCTGCCGCTGGTCGGGATGTTGCCTGTCCCCCCGGGTCGGGCTATGTCGCCTATGTGCCGGAGGGGGGCATCGGAGGTCCCCCACACCTGGCCACCGGGTACAGCTATCAGCCCCCGCCTGGCGGAAAACCCCCAGAAAATCCGGGGTATCAACCTCCCTACCCCCCTCAGTCGATACCGATGACACCCAGTGGTGCTCCGGTTGGCGACATGGGAGCCCAGAAGCCAGCTTACACTCCGAAGTATGTGGCTTCATTTCTGTCATTCTGCTTTTAGCAATGTATGTGTGCGCACTGGTTCAGAGTTAGGTTAAGGTTAAGCGGAAGGGCGCGCTTGCATTACCGGGAACGGATCTTCTGAATTCATTTCTCAACCAATCCATTTCAAACTTTCAGGAATGGCATCTTGTTGTGCTAAATACTGGCAATCTACAGATTTTGAAGAATCCAGTGCTTGGCTTACGGCTTCTACAACAAGCATAATGTCAAGTTTTCAAGGCTGTGTCGTCAGTTCTAGGCTAAACAAATTATAGCTCAAGTTTTGCACAAAATGTGTGCGATAAACAAACGTAGTGAAGGGCCATATTTCAGTTTTATATTTAGACAATTTTGAGAATATATATTTTTTGTTAATGTTCAAAATATTGGAAATTAATATTTCACTGGATTTTACGTTGTAAACAGAAATGAAAAACGTATGTGCCCCCTGTGTACGCTTTCAAAGAAAGTGCATGAAAAATTCAATTTTAGAATTTGACGTTTGGCTCTAGTAGCCCCTTTATAAGAAAATCATTAAGGAAAATTCTTGCGGTGTAGCAGTAGTCCTTTTGCCACAATGTTTCCTAAACGTAGGGCTATCCTTTGTATTATGATAACTCAATTTTCAAAAAGAATGTGAGTACGACCTTTTGGCTCTCAGGCGACCATATAGTCTTAAAGAAATTTTCTATTCTTTGTGCTAATCCAAGGTGGTGTCTGATCATATGGGTTTCGGCAGCCGAAATTTTGTCCTGGCATAGTGTGCAAACCGACGTACGTAGATTCATTTAAGAGTTCTTTAAAATTATTAAACTTATCTGTCCAAATCTTACATCCATAGTCCCGATAATGGAAGCGTGCCCAAGGGAGGAGGTCTTCTGTTTTTTTTTTCAAAATTCCGACCATCACCTATTCTTGTCTTCTCATATCCACACATATTTTGTGAGCCTCGTGGATCCACAAAACTTTACCAGGTCCCTTTGTTGCAAACCGACAAACAGTGACTCCAAATATTTAAAGGCCGTTTTTGCAGTCGAGGTAAAGCGACTTTGCTTGCACACCTTAAATTGGCATTGTTTCAAGAGACTTCTTTATTGATCAATTCAGTGATTTCTAGGCTGCCTGAAGTTTCCAGCGTTTTTATCTCCATTAACTGTACTAGTAGCGTTCTTTTTAAAGTTAAAATCAAACTGACGCTTAAAAGCTAAACTTCACGCACTCTAGCAAATCGCTGAGTAGATCGATGGAAACTTGCTGGAAATATGAGACAAATGGATGGTCGGAAAATTGTGATATGACCCCCCTCTAAGCAAGGTTTTTTATAGTTTCCACTTTTTACAGCATTTCTAATTTACCTGGTGCAGTTGCTACATTGTTTGGTTGTTTTCGGGTCTGCGGATTTGACGAAACGTGCGTGTCTGTCAGGTAAAAACTGAACCTAAAACTCAGACACCGCCAGTCACGTTTTGACCACGGCTTGGAATCTTCGGTGACAAAGAGCCCTAAGGGTGAAGTGACGCGCGGAATGCCCTACTAATTTTGTGTGTCATTGATATGACAGGCGGTTCGGTTTGTGACAAAAGATGCTGCAAAGAGAAGGTAAAAATGGTTATTATACGATCCATGTGCTCTACGAGCTCAATTTATAGGCCGGCAGCTGAAGTGTTGCGGTGACTGGAGAACTTTTGCTGTTTTGTTTTAAAAGACACTTTGTGTTCCTATATCTGGGGAAAGGCTTTTCCGGTGGGGTGGACTGCGGGATGGGGTGGGAAGAGGGGTAGGAATTATTTGGCTGGGTTGCTGGCGAAAAAGGCGAAATATTGCGAATTTATAGTTTAATCAGTTCTCGAAAATGCCTGGATTTGTTGGGCTAAAATAGACATTTCAACATTAGCCCCTCCAAAACTTGACTGTTTTGGAAACAATGGTTTCTGAGATTTAGGATTTAGGATTTTTTGTGGAAGATTAGATTCAGTTTTTGTAGTTTGATGAATTTTCAATGAACCCGATTCTTTTTGTACTTGCCGAATCAGTTAAATAAAGCTGCACAAATTGCTAAAGCTGCCTAAATGATAGCTTTGCAGTCGCATAAATACTCGAATCTCAAACTATTGATATATAGATTTCATAAATAGTATTAAAAAAATTTATTTCAAAATCTCAGCATTAGTGTTGATTTGTTTTTAGAAATTGCAACTGTAAAGGTTTGTGCTACTTTAGAATCCTTGATTTGGATAGTGGTTCATTGTCTCATATTATTGGGAGAGGGCTTCCGGAGAACCATCAGGGGCTATCCTACTAATTATTGACTAACTGTCTTGTTTGGATGAAAATTAAAATATTAAAATTAAAAATCCTAAGTTAATATTTAAAATTTGATGTGTATATTTTTTGCTATTTCAGTTATGGAGAAGAGGGGCCTCCACCCCCTTCCTACGATTTTGCGGTTGGAGAGAAGTCATCGATATGAAGAGTGATACTTAAACCTTTTATATGGAAGGCTAGGAGTGCAAAAATGAACTATTAAATTAGACTCAGAAATACGCGTACGTATTTAAATATGCTTCTGTGTATATTTGTCACAATGAAATAATGAAAAAACTGCTTTTATGTATATATTTGTTTTTTTTGTTGTTGTTGTCAGTTGTCAGACTATTTTTATAGGGGGGGGGGGGGGCTTGCCGCCGCATGTTGGCATTTTTGGTCCGCCCTCGAGGTTAGGTATAAACCAGAATTTTTGCCGATAATAGGCCGATTTTCAAAAACTTTCCGGAAAATGTTTTCCTAAAAATGCCTACTTGGCCTAGAGAAAACCCAGATATTTCAAAAATTTATTCTCCCCCCCCCCGAAAATTTCTTTCCTGGGATGCCCCTCCCGGAAAAAAATTCCTAACAAATACCCCGAGTTGTTGGTCTACTTTACAGAAGTTATCTGTTTTTGTCAGTAAGTTTGTCAGTCATATAAGGAGTAAACGGCACGGTCTCTGACCTACAAATTTTTTACCCCAGTTGGTATAAAAATCTGTAACTTAGGATTTGTATTTACATTAAGAAAATGAAGTAAACGCGGGGCTAGCAGGCGGATCACGAAGGATGCAAGCCTTAATTACGCCTGCCTGGCATTTTTCTTGGCTGTTTCCTGTTTCGGAATAATGCTTTGGCGCAAGCAGTCGTTACAATATGTAGAGTTAATTTCTTAAATTTCTTTGGCTTTTCGTCGGTTAGCTTAAGTTCTGTATTATTGCACAATGCAAGTGTTTCAAAAGCGAATTTAGCTGGGGTTGGGGGTCAATCCAGTGCATGTTGAATTGTTTGTCACAGTTAAGTTCTGTATTTCCGCCAGTTTGACTGTTTTTGTTAACTGTAATCTCTAATTGCGAATTTTTCAAGTGGTGCTAGAGTGTTTCGAATTTCTCGTTAGTTCAAATGTGGAGTGCGAGAATCGTTTTGCGCACTGACTTTTAAAAATTAATCTTGTCCTTTTTTTAAAATCACATGATTAATAATGATAGATAGTTGTTTTCTGCAAATCTCTTGCCAATTACGTATATCAGCATTTTTGTGAACATTTAGTCCATGAAACTGCCAGAAGTGCTATTGCTTAACATGTGTGGTCTTGCGGTTTTCCGTATGTAGAATTGGCGTCAATTTGACTGTAATTTGATAGGAACCTTGTCCTTTTAATTGTACTTTTATTTGTAATTTAATTTTCCTGGTAATTAAAGTGTTGGGAGGGTATAACTTAAGCTGAGTGTTTTAATAATCTATTTCCTATGTCCCCTCTTGTTTCAAAATTCTTGGTATGTCGGTTATCGCTTACACCCATATACTTTCTTGGAATTTTCTTGCAGAGTATCATCACGTCGAAATGGGAGCTTTTAAAAGTGTGAACCGAAATGGTGCGTGGTAACGTTTAATTGCATAATACCAAGAGTGCATAATTGCACTATATATAAGAAGAATCTTCTAATATATAGTGCAATTATGCACTCTTGATAATACTGTACTGGCATTCTGTTTAAGCATTATTTCAGTAAAGGTTAATAAAGACTACTCGTGAAAGCGTTTATTTGAGCTAATTAAAGCGCATTTATGTATTTGTGACTAAGTTTGTGACTTCGATGGTTCTCACAGGGCAAGGGTCTGGGGGGCAGGGGGCAAGGGCAGGCCTGTATTTAAGCTAAAATAGCTGTTTTTCTGAAAAAAGCAAACTCGCCCCCCCCTCCGGTAAAACATACCCTGAAAAGGGGTTAGGGATTTGTTTGTAGCGATTTTTATCTGGAGATTACCTGAATTTGGTGGGCCGGGG
>JASAND010010397.1:0-17881 GCA_030248195.1 Trissonchulus latispiculum
TGTAATATATATACGTAATAATGTAACAATGATTTCCAATAAGTAATTTTCCCCCAATAAGTAATATATACATAATTTCCCCCTGAAGTGTCTCATTTGCCATATCCAGTGGTTAAAATTTTTGCAGCTGGAAAGTTTAGCAATACAGACGTTTACTCTTTGATTTAAGAATGGGATATCAAATTGTTCATGGTGCATCTGACCTACCTTTCGAAAGATTTCTTGCTTATGATCAGAACTTTACCCATCGTAGCAATGATCTTAAGCTAAGGCGCAAAGTGGCAACTCTATCAAAAATTCCACTTTTCTTCCACAATTTCAGACTTTCCAAAAATATGGAATTCATTACCCAACCACGTTGTCACTCAACCAAATTTCAAGAAATTTTGTATTCAACTGGATCAATTTCCGCTAAATGATTTTTTGAAAGGGCGGAGGGATAGGTGACCACATGTCCTCCCCTGTCCTAATTCTCCTGTCCTAATGTCCTCTTGTCCTAATTACTTTACTTTGCTATGATTGTTTTGTAGCGTACACTGTAGTACAGAGTTCGGCAAGGTCGAAGTCACCAGCCTACAACGGATCTCTACCGTTGCTTAGTCCTTTACTTGTTAACATATTTCCCATGATTTATGTCGTGTTTTACACAAGTTTTTGAAGAAAAGTTGAGCCAAATATTTTATTTGCATTCTGCAGTCGCTGGAAGGGTGTAGTAATACTTTGCAACAAAGAGTTACGTGCTGCTGCGATATATACAACCAGACGAAATTTTAAAATAACTATTACTTCAATCGGGGTGAGTCCAGTAGAAGTTGAATAATTTTTGAAATTATGAAAACATCCGTAATATAAACTTTAAACTAGATTTAATTAGAAAATGAGAAATTTTTCGAAATTATGAAAAATTCGTACGTCATGGAAAATTATAAAAATGAAAATTTTCGGCATTATAAATACATCCGTAAACGAAACCTGTGCATGGAAGCCAGAAGAAAAAGCCATTCATCACGTTTCAAAGTTTCCAAATTGAGATGTAAAAGCACTGCAGGTGCGAAAAATTTAGAAAAAAACTAAATTATAGAAGCGCCGCAGGCGCGAAAATTTTAAAATAATGAGGTGGAAAGTGCAGTTTCACAACAACAAATCTTAACCGCTGAGTTGGAAAGGGTCGTGTTTTCGAAAATTTTAAAAAATTCAGTCGGGAGGGGCCGCAGGCGAAACGAATTTTTACAAAATTGAGATTGAAAAGCGCCGAAATCTTGAAAAAAGTTTAGTTTATGTACTGAAAATAGCTCACGTTTTGCTTCCCGCGTGCGTATATATGTCTCCGGGACAGCACGGCGCTCTGGGAGACTGTGTGCGTAGTCCTCGGAAACGGCACATTGTGGCCTCCCATACGTATTCGTATTTTTCCGGGACAGCACGCTCCGCGACCCCGCGTTCGCAGTTCTTAGGGAAGGCGCGCTCCGCAAGCGTGCGTACGTAGTCCTAGCTGTAGATTCCCGCTTGCGCAGTTCGGGAGATGTCCTCTTGCGTAGTCCTTCACTTTGCTTTGCGTAGTGCGTGGGTCCAGCCTACAACGTTGTAGGCAAATTGTAGGCTGTGCCGA
This sequence comes from Trissonchulus latispiculum, assembly GCA_030248195.1. Classification (NCBI taxonomy): domain Eukaryota; kingdom Metazoa; phylum Nematoda; class Enoplea; order Enoplida; family Ironidae; genus Trissonchulus; species Trissonchulus latispiculum. The sequence goes on from JASAND010010397.1 coordinate 1,610, forward strand.
CCTGTGCTGTAGTAACTATGTTTGGTGAGGATCGCCGGATCTTGTAGGTTGTTTATTGTAATGTACATACATATTCTTATCGTAGTATTGTAAAGCCGGCGGCTTTGAGGATAAAACTGCTTCTTCTTCTTCAATATGGATATGCGTATGCGAAATATTCGGTGTTTTTGTTGACTGAAATTTATTTAACCTAAAATGGTCGAAAATCTCCAGTATAGTAGTTCGAAAACTGTCAAAAATTGGACAGCTAAGGTAGGGGTTTGAGGCCAATCTATGCCAGATTTTGCACGAAAAGAGTCTGACCACCGGCCTTCTACTTCGTCCGACATTATGTCTTTTCTGTTGTCGCTTTCATTTAAATTTTCTGTTCGCAATTTTATAATGTTGTAGCACTTCCGCTGATTGTTAATCTATGGTTTTTTCTACTGAGTCTTAGTCGATGCTTTTTGAGGCACAAAATTCTATGTACGTATATATATAATATCGATACATCAGAAGCAAAACATAGACTCTCACACTTTTTGGAAAATTGAGTTTTCATATACATTTGTTGTCGGCAAAAACTGGAGTCTCCTGGAGCTAGGAATAAGGCGTTTGCATCGCCTACGACCCCTGTGTCTCCAGAAAAGAAGCTCTTTTTGAGCCAAAATATTGACACTCCCATTGTCTATATTTTGCTACTAACCGGTGGAGCACATGAAATTTTCGGCCAAATGCAAAATACTGACTCTCCATAAATAGGAGCGTTCTTTTCAGAATAAACAATTTACACAAACGAGAACACTATGAACAAACTTGTGAGTGGATGATGGACGATTTTAAGCAATCTTGTAAAGTTATAAGCTTAAATACGTGCACAGCAAATATCAAAGAATTACAGCTTCTCCCATTACCTCCGAAGCTGGAAAATTTCACGATGCGACAGACTCCTCTAACGCACAATCTCCTACGTTGTTTGCAGGTCATTTTCTTTTCAGATAAACGTCAACAGTCAATTTTTCTGTTTTGCTTTTGACAATTATTCAATGAAGCTATGATACGATTTAGTGGCAAAATATCTACTCTCCTTCTTTATGTACTTTCTGCCTAATTCAAGGCTATAGAATGAGCACTACGAATTTTGGACCGTACGGTTGGAAGTATTAGTCCTTGGTATGTACATGTGCTACACAGACTTTTTAAATACAGTAAACCGTTCAACCGCAATGACTTGTAAAAACCTTTAAAAGGCCATAACTCAAAAGTATAAAAACTGGAGATTCCATGTTTTGATTCTGGTGTATCGATATGTACGTATGTACGTACGTATATGTATTTTTACTAAATACCTATATACTGCTTATAATATGTGCATAAGTATAAATTTGTTTTAGGTTAATTATTGCAATGAACGACAAACGTTTAGCATTGTTCAGATTACTGGCATGGTTCTGGTGAAACTAAAGGAGATTGCTGAGGCCTATCTTCAGACCAAAGTTGTTGACTGTGTCATTACGGTAAGGTTTAGTAACTGTTCTAGTTGGTGTTGTTGTTGTGATTTTCCTGGATTGTCTGGGAGGGGTCTCAATGTGATTGGAGAGATTAATACCTCCCCACACCCTTGAGGAACTCCAGGATCGCCCGGGGCTCCTTCGAAAGGACCGAGATGGTGGGGTTGGGGCCAAGGTGCCGGGTGCGCATTGCCGTATGGGCCGGACAATGGATAAAAAGATGGAGGGTATCTTCTTCCGGGTGCCCACAGTTAGGGCAGGTCGGGGAAACAGAGATACCGATGCGATGTCGATACTGGGACAGTAGATTGCAGTGTCCATTGGCTCTCAATTGTGCCAACAGAGCACGCTCCCTTGTGGCCATTGTTGCATCCGCTGCGGTGGCCGCTTCGGAACGGCCTGTAGTAGAATCCCAGCTGGTCGAAGTTTTCTGAAGTTCCAACGACTCGTTCCGGTAGGTAAAAGGTAAAGGTAACCCCCGGAGAATTCTCCTACCCTTGTCAGGGTATAGGGTGCCGGTGCTCATCCCCGGATACACAGCCCTTGAGCCAGGAGTGTCACCTGGAATGATGACTACAACCGTGGAGGAGGGGCCAGCTCCTCAAGGCAGACGCCCTACACGGTCTCCTGTTACCTTCCCACATAAGTGGTACCCATTTACCGACCAGTTAAGGATGGATAGCTGGGTTGGCTAGAGCCCACGGCGAACCGATATGTGCTTAGTCCCTTGCTCAAGGGGATTTGTGAAAGCCTTGTGGCAGCGGGGATTCGAACCTCGGACTATCGGATCCAAAGTCGAACGCCTTACCCACTCGGCCGGCACGGCACACACGGTAGTGTCGTTTGATAGTTGATTTGCCGTTGAGTAGTCGACAGGCACATCTGCCTGTGGCAGCGTCGACGTCAATTAAGCCGCTTCATTTCTAGTTGGTCATTAGTTTTAGATGAGTAGATGTTTTTAATTTTGTTCAGTTTTCTGGATCTACGGCTTTTTTCTTTTTCTAGATTCCATGCTTTTGGACGGATGCGCAGAGGCGTGCTATGCTAGACGCTGCTAAGATTGCTGGACTCAATGTGCTTAGGTTAATGAATGAAACTACTGCTGGTACGTACATGAGTCCTTCTTTGTTAGGTGTAGTTTTGGCGAGATCTCTTATGGGAGAGGGGGGGGAGGTAAATTTTTTGCAAAAAAAATCAGTATATAATAAGTTTTGGCGTATTTGCACAGTCGGCAGCAGTTCTCAAAAATGACTGGATAAGGCTAAAATAGGTTAAATGTTGAGCATACATTAAGGTTTACTTCTATATATACTTAGTTTTATGATTTTATTATTTTAATGGATGCATTCTTCTTTCTTGTCTGTTGTTTTGTATTTTGGACTTTTTTTATGCTGCTTTGCTTTGTTTTTTCAGTGGCCCTTGGCTACGGGCTGTATAAACAGGATCTCCCAGATGCAGCCGAGAAACCTCGTCTGGTCTGTTTTCTGGACATTGGTCATTCGGCCACTCAGGCATCCCTGGTTCATTTGAACAAGGGGAAGCTTAAGGTGATAGCACTACTGTTTTTCTCCTCCTTTCATGTACGTACTTAGCATATTCAATGAAAAAACTCCTGCTCTGTAGTCGTCGTCAGGGAATTCATATGTGGGGTAGTACAGTCTCTGGCGCGAAGTCCAGCACTTGTCCTAGCAGAGGGGTCAAAGGAAGGCACAGCCCGGCATAGAGCCCTAAAAGGGGACAGTCGGAATAATTGGCATAGAGTTAACCCGTCTCTTCTGTAGCATAATTTAAAGATCGGAAGCTTCCAACTCCGACAGGAGACTGAGGATAAAACTGAAAGAGATACAATCAGACATGCGCATGTCCCGCTGAGTTAGAATCCATTTGAGACGCTGTTCAAGGTAGTTACAGGCATCTCGTGAAAGGATAATCTGCCAACTTTTTTGCAGTCATTATTGTAATTCTCAGCTTGTATCAGAAGTCAGCGCTCTTACTCAGAGAGAATTTCAGAGAATAGTTTTATGATTTTATGGTGCTGGTTCGGGTTCGTGTATTTTTGGGCTTTAAAAGCGCAGTTGTCGTTGAAACTCATTCAAATTTGCTACAATTACATCATTTAGTCTAGAAAAGATTTTAGAAAAATCGCGGCGAGAAAATTTGAGTTTTGGAGAAATTAGTTTTAATCCGCCATAACTTGCACTGTGGGTACCCTACACGGACGAACTTATAATCATTCGAATCCTCTCACCAAGACCTACAACTTTGTTCTTGAGAGTATTCTTCGACTTCTTCCGGTTTAAGAGATAACGGTGAAAAATGATTTTCGAGCTCCAAAACTGGCCATTTTTCGAAAAATCAAATATTGCACGATTTCGACAGTTTCAACAGCGCTGGTCCGTCGGCCAAGTATTGCCCATATTTGTAGTCCTAAAGCCTAGTAGTTAAGCCCAACGGAGAGCTCTCTGCGGCATCTCTCCCTACGCACAGCAACGAAAATGTGAAATTTTGAAAATCGCAGCCAGATTGTTTTGAACACGGGTTTCTCTCAACTCATACAACCAATTAGGAAGCGGCTTTAGACACGCATTTTTGGGACAATTGCCGAGGGCTATTTTTCATGGTTTCGTGTTTTGTCTATCAGTTCGAGACTTCGAGAGAAATAAGCATCCAAACTTGAAAATTTTGACGAAAATCAGACCAAATGTACGTTTTTCTCAAAATCTTGAGCTCACTTGGATCACTAAACGATTTAGAAAAAATAGCCCTCTGGAAGACGTTTCTTTTACTGTTCGTTTTCTTTAGCTTTCCCACATTTCGAGAAATCCATGTTCAAAAATTGTTTTCTTGTTACTGCATGTTCAAGTCGAAGAGTTGAAATAAGACAGGTATACCCTACCTAGCTGTAACAAGCACATTCTAAGCTTTAAAATGATTTGAATGATTTAAAATTGTCGTTGAATTCCAAAAATTGAGCAAATTACAGTCTTTCAAAATTTGCTGCAAATACCCGAACCAGCACCTTAACTGATGCTTGTCATACTCTTATGTATTATATGTACTCTTTTTATGTAATTGTGTAAGATCAACCTGTTTGTTCCAGATGCTGGGCGTTGCCTTTGATCAGAGCCTAGGCGGTCGTGACTTTGATGCCGTTCTGACCGACCATTTTGCCCAGGAATTTAAGGCTAAACTGGGCCTATCGGTGGCCAGCAGTCCGCGGGCCACCGCTCGCCTCACAGAGGAGTGTGAAAAGATTAAGAAAAATATGTCGGCCAATCCCAACAAGATTCCGCTGAACATTGAATGCTTTATGGAGGATAGGGATGTGCATGGATTTATGACGAGGTATAACAGTCTTTTTTGTGTGTGCGTGTAATTCGTGGGTGGCGTGAGGGTAGTTGTTAGGGATATTTTTTGAGGGGGGAGCTTCCCGGCCAGGAGGGAGTTTTAGGAAAAGAGCCAGAAATTAGTAAATTTTTGGCATATTTTGCATGGACAAATTATGACAATTTATGACGAGGTATACAGTCTTTTTTGTGTGTGCGTGTAATTCATGGGTGGCGTGAGGGTAGTTGTTAGGGATATTTTTTGAGGGGGGGAGGGGAGCTTCCCGGCCAGGAGGGAGTTTTAGGAAAAGAGCCAGAAATTAGTAAATTTTTGGCATATTTTGCATGGACAAATGCAAAAAGTTCAGAAAAAGTGTCTGCATTTGGGCTAATTTTTTGTACAAAAAGTCTTCGGTCACTCCTGAAAAGTTTTCAAAATTGGCCTATTTTGACAAAAATCTGGAGCCCCCACAAAATCCCGACAGGGAGCGATTTCGGGATGGGAGAAGGTCAAGAATAGCAAACTGTAAGGACACCCTGATAATGTACAGGTAGAATTGTGCGTAACTAACGGAAGTCTTCTACAAAATAAACGTTCACTCAACCAGCAGCTTTACATGTATGTTTATGCGCTGACACTTGAAAACACAGCTCAGTTTAGCTCATCAGCGACCGCTCAACAATGCGAGGATTAGTTTTTGGCTGACTTAATTTTGTTTAAGTTTCTTTATTTAGCTTCAAGTGCCTGATGGCCGCGTGGTTAAGGCGGTCAACTTTGGATCCGATAGTCCGAGGTTCGTATCCCCGCTGCCACAAGGTTTTCACAAATCCCCTTGAGCAAGGGACTAAGCACATATCGGTTTTCCGTGGGCTCTAGCCAACCCAGCTATCCATCCTTAATTGGTCGGCAAATGGGTACCACAAATGTGGGAAGGTAACAGGAGACTGTATAGGGCATCTGCCTAGAGGAGCTGGCCCCTCCTCCACGGTTGCAGTCATAATTCGAGGTGGCACTCCTGGCTCAACACATACCGGGGATGAGCACCGGCCCCCCATACCCTGTAAGGGTGGGAGACTTCTCCAGGGGTAACCTTTACCTTTACATACGTAAGTACGTGCATTGTATTTAAACTTTCTTTTATTTTAGGGGGGAGTTTGAGGACATGTCGGCTAGTCTGTTTCACAAGTTGGAAAATTTACTGGTTCGACTGCTGAAGGACACAAGTTAGTTTGACTCTTGAATTTGAATGTTCGTATAGACTCTCCAGGTTTTGCTGCAGTTGGGTTTTCAGAGAAATGGGGTGGAAAAGGGTTTAACGTATTTGATTGGGCTGAGAATAAATGAAAAATTTTCTTTGATCTTGGTCAGATTTAGCGTACTGAACGATTCAGTCTGTTTGGAAGAGGAGTGGGGAGGTGGAATGTGGTCAACTTTTGGACCCCCCCCCACAGGGGTATTTTTCTCTTAGGGGCGGGGTGTGATACTGTTTCCAAAAGAAAATCTAGAATATGGCATAATATTTTGCATGGCGACAGCTAAAAGCTCTCAAGTGTTTGAAAGTTTGGCTATTTTGGGGTAAAATGTGGGAACCCAAAGAATCCCGAGGGGAAGGGGAAGCAATCAGGGGGGGGGGGGAGGGACGTTACCCTCTTTTGAGTTCAGTACGGTTTATATATAAATTTTGATAAATTTTTTTCTCAAATCAAAAGCACTTTCTCTATTCGACATGTTTAATGGAATTTAATTAAGGTGCGTACGTTGTAGTTGCTATCTACCATTAGTGCTATAATTTTTGTTGTATGCGCTACTCACCTAAAATAGAGATGGAGAAGAGTAAGAAAAGTACATGTAAGCCGCTTATTCTCTAGCAACGTGACAGTTCAATTTGTTGTTGATATGCTGTGTGTGTTTTTAACAAAATTAATTAATTAACTGATTAGCCAATATATACATAAGTAACTGATTAGCCAATAGTATTTATTGTGCCGTTTTCTTCTAACGGCATTTTTTTTGTTCGAATGGTTCTGCTTGTTTACAGAGACTTCTCCAGAGGACATTGATACGGTAGAGTTGGTGGGCGGCTCCACCCGGATCCCCATGGTGCGACAGATTGTGGAAAGGGTCATTAGGCGGGACTGTGCCACAACCCTCAATCAGGATGAGGCTGTGTCCCGCGGTGCTGCCATTCAGGTTAGCGCCCGGCAAGCTGGCCACCACGAGTTTTGAAAGTGGGTTGGGGGGGGGTCTTCCAAAAAATGGGGTGGGGCAGGCCCAACCTATAACCCAAACGTTTAGCAAACAATTGGTAGTTTTAAGATACAGACGAAAGAAATGGCTCTTTTTTAGCTTAAATGCGCTTAAAGGTGCATAATGTAGCGTAAGCTTCAGCATTGAGGAAACCTGTTTGAAAAATTTATCCTCGCACTAAAAAGGGTAGACCACAAGGGAGAGCCGGACCAGACGAGGTTCCCCCCCATCCGGCAGCTTAAAGGACAGGCGGTTTCCTGCTCCGACATGACTGACGATAAAAACGGAAAGGAAAAGGATCAGACGATCCGCAAGTTTTTAATCTATTTAAACTAAGCCCTTGAGTGACAAGCGGGGAAGGAGAGCAAAGTTTCACGGAAGTTGGAGTGATTTTTCTGATGACAGTGGATCACGACAATTGGGAATGAAATATGATAGTTTGGAAAAGCAAAGTTTAGTTTAGTTTAGTTTAGTTTATACTCTATACGTTGACTGTTTGCTTTCCGTGTTGCTATTTTTGCTGTTCGGTTTCATTTCAGTGCGCCAGTCTCAGTCCATCATTCCGTATGCGTGAATTTTCCGTCACCGACGTTCAGCCGTTTTCGATTAAACTTTCCTGGACAGCGGAAAAGGGAGACCACGGGTAGGTTTAAGCCTACGGTACAGCTCAAAACAAATTTATTTTTTGCGAAGTTCGTCTTTTTTGCGAACTTCGCGAACCTCGTGAAATTTCGCCAAATTTCGCGAACTTCGCGAAGAATTTTTCGCGATGTTTCGCGAAGTTTTGTCAATTAGCTAATTGCGAGGTTTTCTACATAGTAAAAACAAAAAGTTGAGTGGGCAAGCAAAATTTCAATTTTGTTTTCATTCAAATCCAAACTTCGCGAGTTACGTGAACTTCTCCAAATTTCGGGAACTTCGCGAAGGATTTTCGCGAAGTTATTATTTATAAATAGTGAAAAGTCCGGTAGCCAGTTTGCAACCCTCTTCCAGGAATTCGGGTGTTATCTGGAATGAATGAAAGCAGCATGGAATGTGTGTACGCAACCAGATACGCTCTAATTAAACCAATTGACATTTTGTTGTAGACCTTTATATGTAATCCGCTACAGTGATGATAATAGCTCTGAGTGGGCCTAAAACTCTGATAACGTATCCTAGTTCGTGTAACGTGTCCCTCCTTGTAACCAAGTGACTTAGTACGTATATAAAAACTAGCCCAAGAGTTCGGGTAAATAAAATCTGGATTTCCCTGAGTTAGTTGTGCATCCGGCACGGTTATTTGTCAACTCAAAACTTAGGTTCAAGAAGCCTTGTTGATGATTTAAAGCAAAAAATCATATCCAATTTTGTCAGCTTTTCTTTCTGAATGGAATTTCTGACATCAAACTTGCACAAGCTAACATTTCAAAGATTTCTGAAGAAAGTTTACAAAATATATATTTGTAAAAGGTCTAAGTTTCGTCAAAAATTCTATTTTTTGCGAGAATTGTTTACATGCTTAACCCATCAAACCATACGGAGATTTTAAATTTTTTTACTAAAAATTTTCTAATACGTTTACAAAAATAAGTAAACAGCAAACGGTTTCTTAATGCAGTACTTATTTTTAAGATGGCAGTCGAAAATGTATATATGTGTCACTTTAAACTGACGCTAGCCGTGAACGGGTACAGATAAATTTTCAAGAAAAAACCCAGAAATAAACAAAATAAATCAAATGAAAGGAAGAAATTTTAAAGCAATTGAGTAAAAGCAGAACTTTAAAAGTAAAAAAAGTTTGTACTCTTATTTCTCTCGAACTGAAAGACAAAACGCAAAACCATGAAAAATAGCCCTCGGCAATTGTCTCAAAAATGCGTGTGTAAAGCCGTTGTCTAATCATTCTGGTTAAAAAGCAGGTCGGGCTAGCTCCAGTCTAAGACATTTAAATTTTCTGAACTTTCATTATCATATGGGTCGCGGTAACGTCCCCTATAATATGAGTGCTTAAGGTGCTGGTTCGGGTATTTGCAGCAAATTTTGAAAGACTGTAATTTGCTCAATTTTTGGAGTTCAACGATAAGTTTTATATCATTTTAAAGCTTAGAATGTGCTTGTTACAACTAGGTACAGCATAGCTGTCTCATTTCAACTCTTCGGTTTGAACAACATGAAATTTTAACAACAACTTGCAATAACATGAAAACAATTTTTGAACATGGATTTCTCGAAGCGTGGGAAAGCTAACGAAAAGCGACCAGATCAGGCTTGAAAAGAAACGTCTTCCCGAGGGCTATTTTTTCTGAAATTGTTTAACGAGTAAAGAAGCTCGACATTTTGACAAAAACGTAAATTTTGTCCGATTTTCGTCAAAATTTTCAAGTTTGTACTCTTATTTCTCCCGAACTGAAGGACAAAACGCAAAACCATGAAAAATAGCCCTCGGCAATTGTCTCGAAAATGCGTGTGTAAAGCCGTTTTCGAATTGCTTGCATGAGTTGAGAGAAATCCGTGTTCAAAACAAATTGACTGCGATTTTCAAAATTTCACATTTTCGTTGCTGTACGTATTCAGAGATGCCGCAGAGAGCTCTCCTTGGGACTTAACATGTCCCTTAGGGCTACGAATACGGACAATACTTGACCAGAGTACCAGCGCTGTTGAAGCTGTCGAAATCTTGCAATATTTGATTTTTCGAAAAATAGCCGGTTTTGGAGCTCGAAAATTAATTTTCGCTGTTATCTCTTAAACCTTAAAGAATCGAAGAATACTCTCAAGAGCAAAGTTGTAGGTCTTGGCGAGAGGATTCGAATGATTATAAGTTCATCCATATAGGGTGGTCGCAGTGCAAGTTATGGCGGATTAAAACTAATTTCTCCAAAACTCAAATTTTCAAGCCGCGACTTTTCTAAAATGTTTTATAGGTTAAATACTGTAATTTTAGCAAATTTGAATGAATTTCAACAACAATTGCGCTTTTAAAGTCCAAAAATACACGAACCCGAACCAGCACCTTAAGCTCAAATGACAGTGTAAAACAAGGCTGCGCAGATTATGTGCACAAAAAATTGTACGTGTCGAGTTTAGTATTTGTGGGAAGTTTCATCCCCGTACCACTGTCCGTTAAAAAGTTGCCACAATAATCGCTTACGAGAGTGATGTTTTTTCCGGTTTCTCTGATTTTCATCTGACGTTTCATAAGGGGGTTTTGTAGGCGTAATAACCATACATGTGCTTGGGGGGGAGGTTTCACCACCCCCCCCCAGACCTGGAGCTCACCCCCCCCCGAGGGGTCCCTCACCCCCCCCCCCAGAATCCGGATTTTCCCGCTTTTTTGGGTAAAAAACCGGAAATATCCGGTTTTCCGGTGGCCCGGCTCACCCCCCCCCCCCCCAGAATTTCCCCTCCTGCACATGTCTGGTAATGACTACAGATAGAAAAATTTTTGGGACTGGAACTGGAACTATCAAATCAGGTTTAGCGCAGTCAAACTTGAGTTATAATATGTTTGTATCAGAAAACTGTACGCTGCTACATAGTGTGAATTGTTTTGAGCTTTCTGATTTTTCTTTCTTCTTTTTCTTGGCTTCTGAAGGTCCGACTCACACATTATTCTGGGTGTATTTTAGGCGAAAAAAGTGGGGGTGGGGTGAATGGGGGAGGGAGGAATACGATGGTCTAAACAATGCCAAAAATCAGTAAAAGCCTGTTTTCTACATGTACTGCTATAACTATGCTAAAAGTGCTCAAGAATTGAGTTTGAGTACCAAAATAGACGATTTTTGACCAAACAATTCCGGCGAAGCCTGAAAATTTTTGAAAATCTTTACCAAAAATCCTTAGATTTTGGCATTTTCTGGGCACCTTACATATAAGTGAGTGGGGGAAAGCCTAAAAAGTCGGGTACATACTGGTCCATAAACCTATTTATGTTTGGGATTGCCTGTTTATATATTTTTGATTTCTCAATCGGTTGTATGTTCAACAGTTAAATTAAAGTACTTACGTATATACGTACGTAGCACAGAATGATATCCGTTCATAAGTCCTAACATTAATTGTCTGCTCGCGTTGAGAGCTACATAGAGACAAGACGGATTCTAGAAACTTCTGATGTTTCTAAAATACACAGGAAGGAAGATATTATATCGGCTTAAGTGCCCCGTTGAGGCAAATGCTGGAGTAATTAATGGACAAACCATTAAATGGATAGTATTATATTTGTATATATTTGTTAGATATATATATATATATATATATATATATATATATATATATATATATATATATATATATATATATATATATATATATATATATATATATATATATATATTTTTATATATGTTTTGTTGGGCTATAGGCTTGTTTGATATACTTATCACGTTTTCATCCCCAACACTATAATATATAGCACCAGCAGCAAATCTGTATGAGCTAATATAGTAAGTTACGTACGTATAGAAGAAAAACTCTGTTAAAATGCTAAAATATTTGTTTATCATAGGGGTCGCGGTAGCGACCCCTATAATATGAGTGAAAATGGTCGAATGACCGTGTAAAACAAGGCTGCGCAGAAGCTGCGCAGATTCCTGCGCAGATCCTGCGCAGATTATGTGCGCAAAAAATTGTACGTGTCGAGTTTAGTATGTGTGCGAAGTTTCATCCCCGTACCACTTTCCGTTAAAAAGTTATGCCAAAAATCGCTTACGTGAGTGATGTTTTTTCCGGTTTCTCACTTTTGATGTCTCATAAAGGGGGTTTTGTAGCTTGAATAACTACAAATAGAAAAATTTTGCCTATGAAACCCATATATATTCTTGTAGTACAAATCAAAAATAAGAAAAATAAGCTAGTTTTTATGCCTCCCGGAGCCGGAAAAAATTTTGGCTGGGGGCCAAAGTCGGCCAAAACGCTAAAATGGCCAAAAAGTATGCTTCAAAGGCGCCTTGAAAGTCAGATTGGGCTATATATGGGGTAATACTGACTATATGGTTAAACAATACACATATCGGGGGGGGGGGTGAGCCGGGCCACCGGAAAACCGGATATTTCCGGTTTTTACCCAAAAAAGCGGGAAAATCCGGATTCTGGGGGGGGGGGTGAGGGACCCCTCGGGGGGGGGTAGGCTCAGGTCTGGGGGGGTGGTGAAACCTCCCCAAGCACATGTATGGTTATTACGCCTACAAAACCCCCTTATGAAACGTCAGATGAAAATCAGAGAAACCGGAAAAAACATCCCTCTCGTAAGCGATTATTGTGGCAACTTTTTAACGGACAATTGGTACCAGGATGAAACTTCCCACAAATACTAAACTCGACACGTACAATTTTTTGTGCACATAATCTACGCAGCCTTGTTTTACACTGTCATTTGAGCTTAAGGTGCTGGTTCGGGTTCGTGTATTTTTGGACTTTAAAAGCGCAATTGTTGTTGTTATTCATTCAAATTTGCTACAATTACACTATTTAGCCTATAAAACATTTTAGAAAAGTCGCGGCTTGAAAATTTGAGTTTTGGAGAAATTAGCTTTAATCCGCCATAACTTGCACTGCGGCAACCCTACATGGATGAACTTATAATCATTCGAATCCTCTCACCAAGACCTACAACTTTGCTCTTGAGAGTATTCTTCGATTCCTTAAGGTTTAAGAGATAACAGCGAAAATTGATTTTCGAGTCCAAAAATACACGAACCCGAACCAGCACCTTAAGCTCAAATGACAGTGTAAAACAAGGCTGCGCAGATTATGTGCACAAAAAATTGTACGTGTCGAGTTTGATGTTGTGGGAAGTTTCGTACATTACTGTCGTTAAAAAGTTGCCACAATAATCGCTTACGAGAGTGATGTTTTTTCCGGTTTCTCTGATTTTCATCTGACGTTTCATAAGGGGTTTTGTAGGCGTAATATGCATACATATTGGAGCCACTGACTCACCCAATTTATCCGGATTTTCCCGCTTTTTTGGGTAAAAAACCGGAAATATCCGGTTTTCGGTGTGTGATATGTGTATTGTTTAACCATATAGTCAGTATTGCCTGCTGCTGTGGAGCTATTAAAGGCGCCTTTGGCATACTTTTTGGCCGTACAAGCGTTTTGGCTCATTTTTCCGGCAAGATAGCTTATTTTCTTATTTTGTTGTACAAATATATATGGGTTTCATAGGTAAAAAATTTTTCTATTTATATTATTCAAAACCCCCTTATAGTAAAGCGAAGAAGCCGAGTCGCTCTCGTAAGCGATTTTTGGCATAACTTTTTGACGTGGTACGAGAATGCTTCGCACACGTAGGCGACACGTACAATTTTTTGCGCGTGCAGGATCTGCGCAGGGAAAATCTGCGCAGCAAACACGCCAACCTTGTTTTGATGTTCGACCATTTCACTCATATTATAGGGCGCTACCGCGACCCCTATGATGACAAATATTTTAGCATTTTAATATGCTGCGACATCAACTTACTATGTTAGCTCATACGAGATTTTGCTGCTGAATTACCCATATTATGATGTTGTAGCTGAAAACGTGACAAAAATATATCAAACAAACCTATGTAAAACATATATAAAAATATATATATATATATATATATATATATATATATATATATATATATATATATATATATATATATATATATATATATATATATATATATATATATATACAAGTATAATACTATCCATTTAATAGTTTGTCCATTAATTACTCCAGCGACACTAAGCCGATATATCTTCCTTCACAATGTATTCCAAAACATCAGAGAGGACTACAGAATCCGATCTTACCGTCTCTATGTAGCTCTCAACGCAGTGACGGTAATGTTATCATTCTGTGCCGACACGTATACGTGAGTACTTTAATTTAACTGTTTGAACATACAACCGATTGAGAAATCAAAATATATAAACGAGGCAATCCCAAAAAAATAAATGGCAAACTTTGGAAACTTTTTACTCACTTTATGGGTGCTTGAAAATGCCAAAATCTGGGATTTTTTGGTAAGAGATTTTCAAGAATTTTCGGGCTTCACCGAATTCGACATGAAATCATTTTTTGGTACTCAAACTCAATTGTAACTTTTAGCATGGACCTGGCGAGAACGAACTTGCGATTTTGGCATTGTTTAGACCATCGTATTCTCCGCCACCTACCCCACCCCCGCATCTGCGTGTGTGTGGTGCTCGAAGCCAAGAAGGGAGAGAGAAAATCGAGAGCTTCCAAAACAATTCGCACTATGCTGGCGGCTCGGCCTGTGCTACTTGTTGCAAACGCTGTGCTCAAGTTTGACTGCGTTTGATGAAGTTCCGATGCAAAATTTACCGTATCTACGAGTCATTGGGTGTGTGCAGGAAAGGGGAGACGGGGGGGGGGGGGAGACAGACAGAAAAACCGGATATTTCGGTTTTCCCAAAAAAATCCGGATTCTGGGGGGGGGTGAGGGGGGGGGGGGGGGGGGTGGCTCCAGACAGAGTGGTGGGGAGCCTCCCCCGAAACACATGCATGGTAAGGCACCCATATGAAACGTCAGATGAGAGAGAGCCGAGCATCTCTCGTAAGCCACGTGGCAACTTGCAACGGACGGGCGGGGCCGAGCACCACGTGCCAGAAACTCGACCTCCGCGACACAGTTTTTGTGCACCAATCTGCGCAGCGATTTTGCGGTCATTGACTTTAAGGTGCTGGTTCGGAAGTTTCGTATGTTTTGAACTTTAAAAACGCAATTGTTGTTGACTAAATTCCAAATTTGCCCTACAATTACACTATTTATTTTAAAGCCATTTTGCCAAAAATTTGGTTTTGGAGAAATGCAATCCGCCGCCGTGCGTCCCTCTCACCAAGACCACCAACTTTGCTCTTGAAGATATTCTTTGATTCCTTGGGTTTGGGATAACAGCGAAAATTGATTTTTCGGAGTAAAACATTCGACCGAAAAATCAAATATTACGAGATTTCGACAGCTTCAACACGGCAGTCCTCGGTCAAGTGTGTCCGTATTCGTGAATCTAAGGGACATGTTAGGTCCCAGAAGAGCTCTCTGCGCGTCTCTGAATACATGCAACAACGAAATGTGAAATTTTGAGAAATCGAACTGCGGATTTCTCTCAACTCATGCAAGCAATTCAGCTTACACACGCATTTTGAGACAATTGCCGAATTGCCGTTTTCATGGTTTTGCGTTTTTATCTTTCGATTCGAAAATAGAGTATAAACTTTTGACGAAAATAGTACGTTTTTGTCCCTCGTTGAGCAAAAAAATAATACCAGGAGAAGACGTTTGAAGCCTGAGCTTTTGGTCTCGTTAGCTTCCCAGAAAAATCCATGTTCAAAAATTGTTTTCATCGGTATTGAAATTTATTGTTCAAATTTCATGTTGTTTGAGCCGAAAATTGAAATGGTTTTGGCAAGCACATTCTAAGCTTTAAAGCCGCCAAAACGACCAAGAAATTGACGGAATTACAGTCTTTCAAAAATTTGCTGCAAACCTTTACTCATATGGGACAGTACTGTATTCTACGATAATGAAAGTTCGGAAATTCCAGAAATATGCCGATTTTGGGGCCAACTTGACACTAACTTTAACCAGAATATTAGACGACTTTTACGCATTTTGGTTTGTAGTTTGTTTTTGTCTTTCAGTTCGAGAAGAAATAGAGTACAAACTTTTTTTACTTTAAGTTCTGCTTTTACTTCAATTGCTTTAAAATTTCTTCCTTTCGACTGATTTATTTTGTTTATTTCTGGGTTTTTTCTTGAACATCTTGTACCCGTTCACGGCTAGCGTCGGACGCATATATACATTTTCAAACTTTTCACTACCGTAATTTTCGATAGAAACCGTACTGTTTTATTTTTGTAAACGTATTAGAAAATTTTTAGTAAAAAATTTAAAATCTCCGTATGGTTTGATGGGTTAAACATGTAAATTCTCGCAAAAAATGACCTTTTACAAATATATTTTGTAAACTTTCTTCAAGAAATCTTTGAATGTTAGCTTGTGCAAAAGTTTATTAATCAGAAATTCCGCATTCAGAAAACTGTACAAAATTGGATATGATTTTTGCACTTCATCCGGCTCAGGCTTCTTGGGCAGGGATTTTGAGGACTCTTGTGCCGAATACAACTAACTTTAGACTGTACCCGAACTCTTGGAGAAGCTGAGATTTTATATACGTACTAAGTCGCGAGATTTGGAAGTTTTGATTACACAGGCAAGTTTGAG
>JASAND010010398.1:0-20000 GCA_030248195.1 Trissonchulus latispiculum
TGTGAATGTTTGAACTTTCTACGGTTAAGCACTTTAACTCAAGCACTGTTGATTTTTGTCCAGAAATGACAAATTTTCCTGATTGAAAATGTTCGTGTGAGCTTCCGAAAACTGGGAATAATTTTTGTATTTAGTAACTAACACAAAATTGACAATGACGCACTTTAGGCTACATCCTGTATTTTGAAAAACTTGTCTGGGTTTTCTAAACCTGAGGAATTTTTCTGTTTTCTTATTCTGTTTGAATAAACTAATTGTCAGCTATTCACAGAAGCTTAAATATTTGAAATCCGTCAAGTAATAAGTTCTTAAGACTCAATTAACTATAAATTGGACATTGCGCCCAAATTGCTGGACATGAGAAGTTGGAAAAAGTATGTTGGCTTCTTGCAGCTATAATTCAGAGTGTGTGAATGTGGCATCGAAGACTTTTATATCATTAGATAGCTGACATCACGAGCTATCAGCTGATACAAATATCATGACATAATTTTTTTCACATTTTGCACAGGAAACGTCTTCACATGACTTGGTGACGCACTTTGGGGCGTGACTGACTCATCTTGGGTTCCTTTGTTCCTCTCCTAGGTAACCATCAATAAAATCCAATAAAGAGGTACAGGAGCTATTCAAATACTAAGTGATGGCTTTACAAACTGCAGTTTGTCTTTAACCTTTATCTAGTTTATTAGTACGCAATCACGCAAACAGAAGCGTTTCTTTCCTTGACTTCTTCATACAGAACAAACGTAAATCTTTGATCGAAAGCAATTTGGAAAATGACAACCAGTTACAATTGTTTGTAATTTTAATTTCAGTTTTTCAGTTATTGCAATTTCTACCGCCTTTCAACGGACAGATTATTACTTTCAACTTTGGAATGAAAATGTCAGATTTCGTAGGCTTGGGCTAGTACAATTTTGGTAGGCACAGTAAACTGAAAAAAATTTCGTTAAGGTGAGCCTTTGTCTCAGCATACGCAGCTTACTGATTGCACTCAGACAAATGCCGATTAAATGAGCATTGGACCAGGAAGTCGCCAAGTTGGTATCCCATTTGGTTCACCTCATCTCTGGACAAAGTTCCCGACATGATAGAAATCAACTCCTTCGCTCCAGTAGAAACTGAAAGAGCATTAGGCCCTGGTACTTTTTCAGTCCAACCTAAATAAGATGTACGCTCTTATAATTTTTTATACTTTAGCACAGAGGCAGTCTATGCTTGAAAACAGAGCTAACTACAGCACTATTATTTAATTGTTACCAGTTGGCTTGATGATATTTTCCAGTAGTGACAAAATTGTTTTCTCAGAGTAAAAGGCAAGTCCGTTATTGATAGGAGTTGTGGTAGCAATTATGTTTTCATCTAAAATAATGTATCACACATAGTTTACATACAACATACCTGTAAATATATATTGTTGGTTGTTGAGATAAGCCTGATCACCGTGTACGAGCCGATTCAGCAGGCTGTCGGATGACATACGCGTGTTTGGGGTGGAGGATCACTAGGCTTACTACTAGCTCACACCCTAACGGGATCGTTCACAACGCAGAATACAGTTTTTCTGGGCAAAAAATTGGGTTTTACACCCGCCTTGGGGCTCCGCCCCCCCAATTTCGCATCCTGGGTCAGATAATGAGTATGTATTTGTATTTCTTCATGATAGTCCTAGTTTGCGCAGTACAAATTTCGACATTCTGCATTTTCCACACTTCGTTAAAGTTCACAAACACAGGATTTCTGGCTAAATCGTGGAGGATAAGAGAACCAATGACAATGTAATTGTTGGATCATTCTTCCAAGGTTATGATGATCAGTATCAATTGTTTTAGCAATTGAAGTATTAATTAATAAGCTCTAAGTTAATAATTATTAATAATCATTAATAATATTAATAATTAATAATTAGCTCTAATCAATATCCTCTAAACATAACTTCCGATTGCTGCCTGGCTACGTATTTTAACAACATCTAACGACACGTACGTATTCTATATATAGTCCGAGCATACAGTATTGTAATAAACATTTGTCCGAGCATTTGTCTGAGCATTTGTCTATTGTACTAAATTAAAAAACGTAAAGCATAGGGCAGGCAAAACAGCATTCACATATTGCGAATGACAGATTACTGATGTGGTAATCAGTAAATTTTATGGAACGGAATTTACTGATTTCTGATTACCTAAGTACTCAGTAATCAGTTTTTATCGCTGCCCCTTCATGTGCACACAGGAGTATAGTAGTCTGGTCTGTCTTACTGTAGCTAACTTCAAAGGTTTATTAAATCTAGTGATTTAATGCCTGTATGCGTGCATATGTGATATTGATTACGCACAACACTTCAGCTAGTCATTTCATGCATATGTATGTATAGCATGTGTTTTCGGTTTGAACGGAGAGTGAACTTACGTGCTTCTACACATTTGCCTAAAGGGCAACAAGTTTTAGTTTGCTTTGCTCCATAACAGGTTTTGATTTTTCTATTTATTAGATCTATGGTATTCATAATCTTAACTTTTCGAGGTGAGAAATGTTCCGATTGTTGGTTTCATTTTTGTTGTTGTGCATTGAAGCTGAAACAAGGCTTTTCTATAGGTAAATGCCCGAGTTTTTTTGGCAAAACGTTTTGTCGTGACCTAGCTTCTACTGACAACGTGGAGTTAAAATATGTATAGCGTAGCGTTTCCATTTCCTGAAATTCGGCATATTAAGTTTTGTTTTTCAGAGCTTTTGAATACATACTTAATTTTAATTCAAATGTTAAAAGGATTATTTTAGTTCACCCCACTCCAGTTGGCACAAGCGGTTAGGAGTGGTGTCAGCATTGCGCGAAAGGAGTTTCGATTTAAAAGATAATTTGAAATTTTTTAGGGAAGATACATAATATCTGTTAAACTATTGTTGAAGCAGCAAAATGGCCTGCAGTTCAATGCAGGAATGCCCACGCAGTTTTCATTTAAGCTCTGCAATCGTATTTATGGCTTGCAAGAGAATATAATCGATAAAAGTACATCATTTTAGATACTGCTTGTAATCAGAGGGTAACTTTGCTCTGGTCTGCACGGTATCGCCTATCCACTGCTCCCTAAAATCCACCCTAGCAAACAAAGCAACTTCTCCCGATGACAGGTTTGCGTTTCAAAGCTCAGTACAATACAAATTCATTAGTGGACGTCACTATTTCTTGTATTTATGATCTCACTTAAATATCTAAACATGAAATGAGTGGGAAGACCACACCGTTCCGACTAGATAGTGATTTGCGGACAGAGCATTAGCGTGCACAAAAATTTTTTGCGACGATAAGTAGAGCTTGCCTATTGGCAGGCCCTCCTGTTCTTCTCTATTATATATTGGAAGCTAGTAAGTTATAATAAGCCGTTGAGGTTGACAAATTTTATTTAGTTGAACTTGCAGTGAAGTTAATGTAGTTCTCTAAGTTTTGGTGTTTCTTTTTGGACACATGCATATTGGTGCATTCTGTTGCTTCTCGTATAGATGTTCAATGCATAAACCGCAGAGATGCACAATACCCATACATATGCACATCAACACACTCTTTACTCTTTCTAATGCACCCATAAATTTATGCAAATTAGGTTTTAGTGACTGGTGGTTTTGGGGGGACAGCAACCTGTCACCCCAAATCAGACACACAGAAACATACAAAGAATGTACAAACACACACGCACACACTTTTTGTGGCACGTAGTGACACCCCTCTAAGGGATACATTGTTGATGAAACTTCCGCCAGAAATAGCATCACTGCGCATAGTTAATGCCAAACTTGTTGTTATTATTGTGTTGTTTAAATTCACAGACTTGAGACAGGCTCCGCAGACAGTTGCTTTTCTAACAAACGCTGTTCATTTGTTCTTTTGTAGTGAGCTGTTTTCTGGTGTTGCCTACGTTGAAAAGCTGCAATGTCGTTCTTGAGCTGACTCTATTTAGGCACTATAGGTATCAGTGCACCTTTAAAATTTGAACACAAAATTTGTGCCTTGGAAAAACAAGGACCAACACAAACATTGTAATAACAACAAACGTGAATTTCGGGGGGAACTGACAAGTAAAAAGGAACATGCTAACTGTGTGCAGTTTGCTCCTACCCACCTGAATTACTTTTTAGGATATGACATATTGATCTAATAAATCTTTTGAAATAAATAAATCTTTAACTTCAAAAATTTTTGGCATTTGATTCCGAATGTGACTAAAGTCTGTTTTTGATCCAGTATTCTGGTTGCTCAGGATAAATAATGAAAAACTTTATACGTAAACTTTAAGTAAAGCTTATTTTGAGCTGGCGAGTGATTAAATCGAAAAGTTTAAAATTTGATTTGGACTCGATCGCCTGGAATTCCCTTCTATCTCTAGCAATGAAGCAGCTCAGACAAGTAGAACCAATAAAACCATTCTCAATTTCTTTTTTTGGCCCCTGGCTTTCAATGCCCGCGAGAATGAAATACAGAAATCCTATATGGAGATAGAGAAATTAACATTCACTTACATAAACATTAAGTAGTAAATCCAATATGATAAGCGACATTATTTAAAGATTTAATTATGTGCACATGAAGTGACCCCCGTTTTTATGCATTGGGGCCCGGTAATTATGCCGAATCAAGCTGGCACCCGTTTTTAGTAAAACTAAGGTTTGACGGCTAGAAAACTGTAATCACTTATACAGCATTCGTCAAAGACTCGTATATTTTCGGAATCGGCATGATGAGAGGACAAAATTCTAATATTTTGAATTTAAAAATCAATATGCAGTAGGGGGTTTGTCAGTCTTGGCAGGAATATGCGAGCTAAAATTTCGATCTTTCAGCAAACATTTCTTATCTGAAGTGCACAAAATGAAATAAGAACAAAGAAAATTGGTTGTGGACTAAAAGTTTTATTTAACTTTTAAAAATCCTATGACCTTTGGCGGTTTTCAAGTTAAACTAAAGTCTGACCAAAAAATGTAGGGAGCGAAATTGTTTTGTGTATACTGAATTATCGGTACATTCTTTGCTGCAGCAATGTATATATTTTCTGAACCGGCATGGCATGAACTTTCTTTTGGTTGAAAAAATTTTTTAAAAAATTAAAATTCATCAAAAGCAGCCGATTTTTTAAGTTTTGAAAGATCCGTAGAAGCCAGGAACTAGCCATTCGGCAAAGCATTAGCCCTTGCCCCAGACATTTCGAATCCCGAGTATCAGCTCATTTCGTCAAAAATTGCGATAGTTATTCAATTTTTTGGATTTTCAAAATCCTTTGATCTTTGCCGCTTTTCCAAATTTGACTGGCTATTACTCGCGACTCACTCAATGGAAAAATTTGTTAATTGGATTTTCAGGACCGCTTACGTGTCAGCTTTCAGGTGATATAAGTGGTTTTTCAAAATTTGAAAATCGAGTTTTTTCGAAAAATACCACTTTTTGACCCAAAATCTCGACAATGCGAATCCAGCAAAAGTGGGTAAAAATAACATTATCATAAGGTTTAGTCTGAGCTGAATCCAACGATATAAATTTTTTGTGGCTACGACTTATATTGCATCCGCAACGAATTTTTAAACAATTTCGCTTTTTAGCCGGTTTTTGGCTAGTGTGGAATATCAGTCAGTCAGACGTGCTAAGCCTAAGTATAAGACTCTAAATCTACAGTAACCAATAGAACTTTACAGTAATTCTACAATACTTCTACAGTAACTCTACAGTATCTCTACAGTATGTCTACAATAATCTAATTTACAGTGGGAAGTTGGCAGTACATGTACAAAAATAGTAATACTGTAGTTTTGGGATGTAATTGTGACAAGAGAATTAGTATTTAAAATGACAGATGTTTGAAATTACATTTTGACTTGATAACAATCAATCATTCTTTACTAACGTGTAGGGTTGGCTTTATCGATTGTTTTCCACTATATAAAGGTCGACTGAAAACTAGTTGGTTGCAGTTTAAGTGGGGTTGTGTAGCGGGGAGTTACTTGCCACCCGACAGTATCCGCCATTATTTTGTATGTGTTCTTTTGGTTCGTGAATGTTAGGACTTTTGCCCTGAATCCGAGTATTTGTATTTGCTTTGGAATTTATTTGTATTCGAGTTCTAACTGCTGAATTTGGAGTAAAATCTAATTTTGTGTGATCTATTTTCTACAGGTTGGAGGAGATTAGGGCTTAGAACCAGTTTTTAGCGTCACACACCTTTGACTCGAACCTAGCAATTTCGTAAATTCACGCTAAGTCCAGTTTTTACTTTCAAATACCATAGACGCGCTGACCAAAACTTCACAATGTGGCGACCGTGACAGATGTAGATGTTAAAAACGTTTTCTTCGAATTATTCTCCTCCAATCACACGTGCCGTAGCAAAACGTCAAAAAGACGTCGTTTTGCTCTTTGAAGAATTGCCAAATTGTATAAATTGTATGAGACCCTTGACAGGTATTGGGCGGGGGACCCCAAGATCCCAACCCCCCCCCCAAGAGCCTAGAGTATGGCGGGAAACCGCCCAAAATTCTGCTCTCCAGCAAAATGGGGGGAATGATAGCGTCCAGTGTTCAAGTACGGGTGGGGTAGCGCCTCCCCAGTTGAATACAGATTGGTTGAGGGGGGGTACCTCCACTTTTGGTACTAGGCGTGATCCTCCCCAGAATAATGTTGGGGGGTTGGGGGTTCTTTCGGGAATCTTCTGTCGACAGCTTTTGGAGGACCTCGCTTGGATTTGGGGGGGTCCCATATGCGTAGATTTCCCCCTCCCCCTCCTACTCGTGTACACGTTACATCGGACTCCCCAGTTCCGGATGCGGGTGAAACTTCTTTAAAAGTTTTGGGGGGCGTGTCAAGAAGTCCAGCTTGCGGATGTGATTCGCCTCAAGGCACGGAGTCGGTTACCGGGAGCTCGGGGGGAGACTCCGCCCGGCCCGACATCCGTGCACAGAAAAAACTTCCTGACCTTGATGCGTACCTAGGTATGGCCCTTGAAAGGGGAGAGGGCGACCTTTACGACGTTTTACAGGAATTTTTTGACCAAAAATGTAAAAATCGGGGCCTGCCATTAACTTCGGTGGCAGAATTATACCGCTATGAAAAAGGTGAGGACACCCACCCTCAGTCTCGGGGGGGAGAACTTGTAGAGACTGGGAGTGGGCGTCATACTCCTTCATACTCCTTAGCCAGCTCGCGGATTCGGACACGCCTTAGAGGGGTCCAACACCCCCGACTTGGACTGCCTTGCCCAAACCTCAGGAAACACAGCCGGATCCTCCGGCGCAGTCTCAGGACGGGCAAACCACGACTCCCCAGAATTCTCCAGCAACGACAGGTACAGAAGCTGCCTCCGGAACGTGGGGCCAAGCAGAAGGATCCGTCTGGTGCCCTCCTTGTAAACAATACCCACAAGGTACGTTTATGCGGGTTCTCCATCCGGGGGGGGGGGTCAGACCCTCAGGAGGGTCCCGGAAGTCGAAACTCTGGACCTCAGTTAGTTTATGACCCCCAGTCGAACCAATATTTTGTGTATAATTACGAGGGTGATCCAGCTTTCCCTTTGGTTTCAAATGGGGGGGGCCCGGGATCTCCTCCAGACCAACAAAATGCTCGGGAAATGCAGAGAATCAGTCTGGTTCTGGCGGAGGTGCTCAGTCGCCCCCAAATTCTAGTTCGGGTGCAAGTGGGGCCGCCGTGGTGCGGTCTGGTCCTTCTTTGGGGAGAACGATGAGGCCTCCAACATGCGCCGTATTCCGGGCGTCCGGTTCATGGACACTCCGGTTTACATCGAGATCTATGGGCAACGGTTCCGGATTGCTGAATTCCCCTACCACTACAGGAAGGCCGGCTATTGGTTCTGTCTGCACGATCCGGCTAGGCAGATGGTTTCGCTGCGCTGTCCATTCCAGACTAAGGAGGCATCGAAGCACTTCACTAAGGGGTGGTTCAAGCCTGAATACCCCTACCGCAAATTCTGGGAGCATCCGAAGAACCATGTCCGGGCTATTACGATGCTGGATATCCTCCGGGCAAAGGCTCTGGCTTCCCCGGAGCTGGTGGAATGGCTCCGCCCGTTGGGCGTCCGCATCCTGGTTGAGGCATCCCCAGATGCATACTGGGGTGTTGGCAAGTACGCGGATCAACTGCAGCATCTGGGACCCGATGGCGTTCGCCAGTTGGCCTTTCTGGCGCCAAAGCCCACTCATCAGAATTGGATGGGCAAGCTGCTCTGGGCAAGCTGCTCATGATGCTTCGTCAGGAACTCTTCCCCGGCATCACGCGCAGACCCGGGAGTGGCTGGCCCAGCGTCAGCATAAGGATCAGCGGGCCGAGGAGCTGGCCTACTCACGTCGTGCCAAGTAGTTGTTGTTTTGTTGTTGCGGTTAGAGATGATGAGGGCCGACAAAGCCTATCAAATCAAAGACCAGACAATCAAAGAGATGAGATCAGGGCCGACAAAGCCCGGCCCGGCCCGGCCCGGCCGGCCCGACGGGCCGGGCCGGGCCGCGCAGACTTGGTTTCCAGTCAGGGCCGGGCAGGGCCGGGCCGGAGAAAACGTCAGTAAGGGCCGGGCCGGGCCGCGCAGCTTCCAACGAAAAAAGCCCGGCCCGGCCCTGTTCGGCCCTGCCAAGCCCTGACGTTTTTCACATTAATTTATTGCATATTATACACTTTCCAACTCTAAGAATTGATTTTGCCTTCCTAAATTCAAAATTTCTTGCATTCTTTGTGTCAAATGAGACTGAATATACAACAAATCAATATCAATATCAAATATACATCAGCTTGCGAGTAACAGAAGTTTAATCTCTATTTTCAAAGTTTCACTACTCTATTTCAAACAACAAACAAACAAACAAACATCCAAACATGTAAAATACTAATCTATTTCGGTAAATCTACCTCAGGCTAATTTAGCACATTTAGTGCTAATTCCCTTAGCAAGGTAGGATGCTGAAATATATTTGTAATGCACTGTTTGAGAGAACATGAACTTTGGATCTCGAGAATACGATAGTGCGGCAGAACACAAAATTCTTAGTGTCACAAAGAATTTTTTAAAAATCAGGGCTTTTCAGGGCCGGGCCGGGCCGCGCAGACCTAAACGGCGCTCAGGGCCGGACCGGGCCAGGGCCTGAAGTTTTTGACACAGGGCCGGGCCGGGCCGGACAGACCTCAAATTTGAACAGGGCCGGGCCGGGCCGGGCCGAAAAAGTCGGCCCTGATCTCATCTCTAGTTGCGGTTGTCTGTTGAGCTTTTCAGTTTTAGGGTGTGCTGGGCCCTTGATTTAAAATTTTTTGTGCCTTTTTAAACTGAGTTCTTTCTTTCCTTGTGTATCTTTTTGACCTTCTTTCCTTTATTAAATTTATTATGTCTCCTTTTGATGTCTTATTTTGCTTTTCTTCATCGCTAAAAGTTTGCTCTCTTCTCTAATTTTCCTAAATTGAAGTAAAGTGAATTACAGTAATTCTACAATACTTCTACAGTAAGTCTACAGTATCTCTACAGTATGTCTACAATAATCTAATTTACAGTGTGAAGTTGGCAGTACATGTACAAAAATAGTAATACTGTAGTTTTGGGATGTAATTGTGACAAGAGAATTAGTATTTAAAATGACAGATGTTTGAAATTACATTTTGACTTGATAACAATCAATCATTCTTTACTACCGTGTAGGGTTGGCTTTATCGATTGTTTTCCACTATATAAAGGTCGACTGAAAACTAGTTGGTTGCAGTTTAAGTGGGGTTGTGTAGCGGGGAGTTACTTGCCACCCGACAGTATCCGCCATTACTTTGTATGTGTTCTTTTGGTTCGTGAATGTTAGGACTTTTGCCCTGAATCCGAGTATTTGTATTTGCTTTGGAATTTACTTGTATTCGAGTTCTAACTGTTGAATTTGGAGTAAAATCTAATTTTGAATTGTTATGAATTTTGAATTATTCTTTGAATTAGAAGCTGTCTGAATCATTTACTTCACCACGATGTATACAATCTCGCAATGCTGATATTTATACAACAAGCAATAGATTTGTGCAAAATTTGTCAGTGTCCAGTGTAGAGTATCAAAGGCTGGACATCGCCAATTGTTACGAACACGTACAATAGACATGCTTCGAGCTAAAATAAATTCTTGGTTTAATCGTAGGTGCCTCTACAGTTGCATTATTGTTAGTGTCTGTTCAATTGTGTATTACCAAGCAATCATAGCATGAATAAACAGCGAAATCACTGTAATCTCAGGTAGTTTGCTGTCTGTGTTTGTCACTAGCAGTTAAATCTGCACATTTCAAGACACTGCGTTTATTGTTTTGTAAACAAAAAGTATTGCAAATAATGCAACTGTATGGTAGGTAATTTCCTAACATCCGGATTCGAACTTAAGGTGGTGATTCCCTTTGGTCACATAAAGTTTGCACCATTATTACTCTTTCATTACTTGGAGTTAAGAAGCCATTTATATATCAAAATGTAGCTTGACTTTTTCGCTTTTTAATCCATGCCACGAAACTAATGTTGCTTTTCTAAAATATTTTTAACACATTTTAGAAGAAGTATAATTTTCCAGAATTTTTGCAGACTCAAGTAAATTTTTTCGCGAGACATCGGTTATATCATTTGATACCTCCATCAAATAGCTGGGGACGATTTTTTATTTATTGTGAAATAGCTCTTCGTTATAGAGAAATAAGTTGAAATGTGTGCGTAACCTGTATTTTGCCTACTTTTTCCAAATTTATCAAGCGATTACTTTAGCTAGAAAGCAGCAATCAGGGCAACTAAAAAATCGTCCCTGGGTATATTTGTGCAGAACACATTTGTTCAGTAGCAGCCCTCCAGCTTGCATGGTGAATGCTCCACAATCTTTGGAAAAAAATTGGTCGTGTTTTTGCAAAAACTACATTTTTTATGATAGCAGTCTACAGGGTAGTAGTTGGAAGACGATCATGCGTCGGACAATTTGTCCCTGTGAGACCTTCAGATCGACGCCCTTAGTTTGATTTTACGGTTTGCGTAGTGCAAGAAATGTTGGATTATTTGATTTCTGCAAAAATGACAAGTTTTCGACGCCAAAACAAGAAAATCGGTTATATCTCACGGTTGAGAAAAGCTAGAAACTTACTTTAAAAAGCAAAAATGTGAAGCTCAATGCGATCTTTCGAATGAATATAGTCATAACTGTATAGCAGCTGCCAAACGTTCAGAAATTGGGAAAAACCACTCTGACCGGAAATCTCGAATTTTTGAATCGGGATTGCGCGGAGGGTGTTAGAACGCTAAAAGAACTTATTTCGGAAAGTTTCATCAAATTTCATCCTGATTTACGCCGCCAAACACCAATATGTGCCCAAAAGGAATCACCACCTTAAGCAGCTGCAGCAGACAAGGATAATCTGCAATTTTCATACGAAGTTTGTTGCTTGAATTGCACATAATGTACGTAACTTTGCCGTTGTACTGCTCCTTAATTTGCATAATTGCTTTCTAAAATCTACACGAACAAGCAAAAGTTGTATGCAAAATTTGTTGAGTAAGTTGTGGAGTGTGACTGCGTTCCAGTCAGGGACCGGCTACGCAGACCAATCTTCTGTAGAGCAGGCGGTTACCATTTGCTGCAGATAGTAATGTTTAAGTCAAGTGGTACTAGGTTTCAGGTTGTGCAGTTTTCTGTTTCAGCTACTGAAACTGAAACTTAAACTGAAGCTGTTTTTGGAAGAGGCATGAGACTGAAGCGGATATTACATTAGGCTTCGCTGGCTGCAAAAACTAGGTTGGTTCAACACCTGAAGTTTGGAATCAAGCTAGTTCCCTCGAAATGCGAAAATTTTGCAGGTTTAAGCTGTTCTTTCATTAATATTCTGCAAAAGGAGGATGCATAGTTATCGAAATATGCTTTATTGTGCTCTCAAGGCTAGAACCGGCGCCTTTTAGGGTGACGCTAGCTGTAATGATCACAGTAGCTTGGTCATGGCAAAATCTATTTCTGCTGAATGTCTACAGAATGACTGAAGTATGATCTGAATGATATCAGACTGATCTTAGTTCACAAACAACTAATTTGCATAATTCAGCTGAGCAAGAATAATTACTAGAATTAGTAACAGCAGGCAATATGACGACGATGCCAACAACATCTGTATGCGGATAAAAATACTAAACCCCCTCCTATGCTCAGCATTGAATGAAAACGTGACTGGACAGGTTTCTCACAGAACTGAGTAATAAAGATACATAGTATAATGTATAATAGCCGGCTACGCCGAGGCGTAGCCGGAAAAATTTTGTGTGTAACGTGTGTATTTTATATAAAAGAGTAAGAAAACGATTGCATGTGTGTTAATTCCATCTAAAACCGATTATAGAAGACCTGATGCGGCGAGGCGCAGCAGGAAAAACTACGAAATGCCAATTTAGGCCAGGTCAGCCCCTGTTCAAAAATAGCCACATGCTGAGACCAACGGTGAGCATGTGCTATAATTTACACATGATGAGAAATCAGTTCAAAACGTGCCACAAACAATTACAAATATCTCGCCTCTAAGTGAGACAAAAATGTAACGGAAGCAAACTGTACTGGTGGGAAACTGTCTGCAAGAATGTCTGGCTTCTTTTCTGGTCTTTCAAACTAAAAAGACGAATTTCAAATTATAACAGCGCTACTTAGTGGCTGGAAAGGCTGACAAACACTAGATAATTTCAACATAAAAAAATAACAAATTCAACTATCTTTTAAAACAAATGTACACAAAACATTTCACTCATAAACTAACATTCTTACATTAATCTCGTCCAAATATAAACCCAACATACACAAATATTCACCCCACAAAGGACAGACGTAACGTCTGCTCATTACTGTGAATTCAGTGAACTTCATTGTTTTGCATTTTTGTATATGAACTATACATTCGACTTGAAGAAGATTTATTCGGTAAACTATTCCAAACGTTACCAACCTCGTTACTGAAGAATCGTACTGCAGGATGCAGTTTCTGACAACGTTAACCAATACTCCCAATCTCAACGTGCACCCTCCCAACGTCGCATCCCAAACTAGCCTCCCAGTGTAGCCTCCCAATGTAACGCCCAATCACAACGGGCTGCCACCACTGTAGTCTCAAGTTGTAGCCATCCAACTCCCTCTCTCTAAATACACTATTTGCATTCCTAGCAGTTTTAAGGTTTGGTCTCAAACAAACTAAAATTTTGCTGTGTACACTTTAATTTTATTATGTAGCTAAATGTAGCTGACTAAGCGCACCTTTGCACCTGCACAGATATAGTTCTTCCGGGTACGACATTGCTGTGCATGCATCCGCAATTATGGGTACATCGCAGGAAGGACTGATACAATAAGTATATTCTGAGTATTCATCTGCTGCTACGTATCCGAAGTAGGAAAGATCCGCAACATGAGAATAATAACATGGATAACCTGCCGCTAACGCTTTCTCTAGCACGACTTGATGAATGAAAGTTGTATTGTCACATTGATTTGTGCATTTCATAAGATGGGAGTCACAAAATGAAGAACAGTTTTGTCCAGTCGGCGCTAATCCGTAGTAGTAGCCGTCCTCGTACGGAGTAAATGCTTTTACAGGTTGAGATAATTCTACAACAACATGTACATGCTGTAGGCAGTTAATCGAACATAAGGCTTTTTGGCACAAATGCGAACAGACAACAAAATAAAACAAACAGTTCTGCATGGTTACAGTTGTGATTCGTAATGTTATTACGATATTAACAAAAGTAAGCCACCATGTTCCTCCCTTCTTTGCACTGTGTCCAGGTTCCTCTCTGACAAGTAGGGGGGAAACAATACCACCCATATGAAAACCTCGGGGTAGCAAACTGATCACTTGAAGTGGAAACAAAGAACGGGACAACGGTAGTTTGCACACATTTGTTAAAATTATGGCTATTAGGGATGTCATCGCCAAAAGGTCTCCATTTGTAGAGGTGCAAGCCCAACAGTCGATTAGGACTTAGGTGCGATGAGCTACCATTGTACTGTTCCTGTCTTCATGAGTGTTACCAACAAAGTCTTTGTACCTCGTCCCCAAATGGGTAGAAAGCTGCTGTTATGGCTACCCCACCCCGGGAAGTTTCGACTGGAGACGTGAGAGGTAGTCGGCCTAGGAAAAGTAAAGTTTCATCAACTGCTTTCACATTATTTTGAACTTACTGTTTAAATTCATTCAAATAAGAAAAGTGCAAAAGTCCAAATACAGCGGACTTTTAGAGCAGATTTTTCAGATTAATTCTGGTAATGTCTACATTGGCCAGTTGAAACAATGTTTACATCACGTGTAAGCTAATTGCAAAACTCTACAGTTCGGCTGAAAAAGAAATTCACCGGAAATCTCCAAGATTAAAACAGAGAAGAGCTATTAAGCAGTTGTTTAATTTGAACCCTTTCTTCTTTATAATCACGGATTACGGTAGAAAGGCATTTGGTTTTACTTGGATTGATAGCAGAAATTGTAGGCTAATCCACTGCTGTTTGTCTGAAATTTCTTTTGAGGATGGAGCATGCTATATAATGCGTCTGGTTCTAATAATTTCGTCTAGATTAGCCTTGAATAGGTCTACTTTTATTAATGAGTCCGAGTCTGAATATAATTATGGCCTAGTCTAGGAGATGAGCAGATGGTCAAGGGTGACCACAAGGGATAGCAAAGGGGACGTAATTAAACTCAGTCGAAAAAATTTAGTGTGGATTCAGCCTTCATTTTAGGAGCTCAATTTTGTGAGCTGAATTCAACCATTTTTAACTTGTCCAGTTCAGATTCAATTTGTTTTATTTGTAATGCTGTATTGTGCTTGATATTGTATTAATTTGTTAACGGGTTAAAGCCCACTTGGGTATTAACCCATTTGATTCAGATCGTGCTGTTATGCGGTCATGTCGTTGTGCTTATGGTATTTGACGTCCTAATATTTGTGTTGCGGTATCAATTCGCAGTCACTTAGAGAATCATTTCGCCTTGCATTCACAGCCACGCTGACAATTTGATGTCACAAGTTTGATATGGTTAGCTGACCTCCTGGATTCTGATTGAACAGTCTCTCTCTCTCTCTCTCTATTCCAAGGCATTTCTATTCACTGGAAGTTGCCCGGCTGTCAACTCAGAAATACGCTTACAATTTTCGTTGAGTCCGCTTGAACTGACTAACTATTACCGCAAACTTTTCCCGTTGATAACTCGATTTTATTCATTGCCGTGACCTCATTAGTGCTAACATTTGTCAATCACATGACTATTAAGCCATGTCTCAGCTAATTACCAAGACTCTTCAATGCTGCTCAACCTAACGAATCCTTATGATTTCAGTTCAGAATTTGCCTTTCACCAATTCTCGTGATCTGACTGGAAAGGTACCTAGCATAAGTATGAATCTAATGTGTTAAGTGTTGCTTCATGTTTGTAATTTGATTTGTCATAAATTTAGTTTTGCTATACTTTTTGCTGCAAGATGGGGTTCAAAGGATGTTAAAATTAGTTATTTTATAGTGTTTCAAACTATTTTATTGATATGCAAATTTCAAAAGAATACTATTCACGTTCATCACTTTCGAGGAATTACCAATATTATTATTTACGCCGGTAGTCTTTAGCCTTTCGTCAATTTGATCTTTTACTATGACTGAGCAACTCAAATCAAGCCATCTCAACCATGACGGACCCAGTTAGAAGTGATATCAGTACGTGGGGGTCCATATATAGGTCGACCACCACGACAATTTGGTGGCTAGCGAAAAGAAAAATTCAAAGATTTTCTCAAACAACGGAACCGATATTTTCAATCTAATCGAATTTTTTCTGATCAAAGAAAGTGTGAAATATTTCCTAGTGTGCTTGAAATTGACAGTTTAACAGGCACATTCTATGAAAGTTTAGAGCAAGACACACGATATGATTATGCAGAACTGTGTCGACAGTTTGATGTGAAGTTTCCTTCACCTAAGGTGGAGTATCCAGCAGTTGACAAACTCACTTTGCGTGAACAGAAGGCGGACGAAGCAGTTTCTGACTATGCGTACGAAATTCAGAAACTCGTCCGTGACGCGTTTCCGGAAGTATCACCTACACCTATAACCTAGTATTCGAGGTTTTGAGACTACGGTATTTCTTAAAGTTTGAAACCTCGGATTCGACTGTACGTGATAACTACAACACCGAGGGACGTTGAAGCTGTGGTAGCAGACACCGTAGGACAGGAAGCACATCAGCATCTCATGTATGGAGACGCACCGTGGCTTGACGAAGTAGTGAATCGGCCACCCCCAAGAGACAATTCCAGCCGTCATTTCGAACGACACTCAGATCGGCATTACCGAAATGACAGGTTCGGTGGGTCTCGTCATCATAATAGCAGACAACAGTACACCAACAGCGACAGCAATTAGGAAACCACCAAAAAAGAGAACTGTACAGTGAAGTCAGGCACAACAAAAGCTGTTCTGAAACAACAGCTCTCAAGCAAGAGGTATCGAATTGAATTTGCAAACCCAAATGAGTAATCTGACTCAACAGATACAGACATAGGTAAGTTGTGTCCATCCATCAGCCATGCCATAGTCCCTGGGCGAGTCCTTACATCTTGGTAGAAAAGAAAAATACTGCAAAGAAGAGGGTCTGCATTGACTTTCGTAAGGTCATTATGATCACAAAGAGGGATGTCTATCCGCTGCCGAATTTTGGTAAAATTTTCGATAAGGTAGGAAAAGTGAAACCTAAGTAGTTCACCACTATGGATTTAAATTCTGGGTTTTGGCAAGTCCCTATGGCCGACGAAGACAAAGAGAAGACAGCTTTTATAACGCACAACGGCCTCTACAAATCTGTCGTAATGCCGATAGGTTTCTGCAACTCACCAGCTTCTTTGCAGAGTCTGATGGACTTAGTGTTCGCCGGGTTGCCCTGGGAATGCTGCCTAATTTATATTGATGACATCACCATCTTTTCAGCAATACTTGAAGAACACTTGACACACCTAGAGAAGGTTTCCCTCAAACTAACTGCTGCTAAGTTGAAGACTAAGCTCCGAAAATATCAGTTTTGCTTGCCAGCTATCCTCTTCTTTGGTCACGTGTTGTCCTCTGGCGGGGTACCAGCCGATCCCCATAAAATTGGGAAAGTTCACAAAGCTCGCTCGCCCACGGACGTGTCCGAAGTTTGTCAAATCCTAGGCTTAGCTGGTTACTACCGTAGTTTTGGCAAAGACTATTATTTGATCGAAAAACCTCTACAAAGTCTGACTAAATGTACAGTCAAATTCCATTATGCACAAGAATGTTACTCTGCATTCACTCAGTTGAAAGGCGCTCTAGTCTCTGCCCCCATTTTAGCTCATGTAGATTTGTCTATTCCTTTCATTCTTCAACCGATGCTTCTCGGATTGGGCTCGGTGCAGTCGTGTCCCAAAAACATTCTGATAGAAAGGAGCATCCCATTGAGTATGCTAGTCGTCTCCTCCAGAAGAGTGAACAGAAACTTACCGTTACTGAACTGGAATGCTTGGCAGTTGTATGGAGTATCAAGTAGTTTCGCCATTACCTGTACGGTCTTCAGTTTAATGCATACGTCAAAATTCTCTCGCAGAAAGCTAACCTGAAGTAGCCCACAATGGGTTAGTTTGCGCACGCTAAGCTAACTGGATGTAGGGACAATTGGTCAGATAGTCTTAGATTAAAGCTAGCAAAAGCACTACGCAAGCTAAGGCTAACTGACCAATTGTCACCTACATCCGGTTAGCTTAGCGTGCACGAACTAACCCGTTGTGGGCTACTTCAAGTTAGCTTCAAGTTAGAAGTGAGCTTCAAGGTTGTTACCGACCATGCTGCTCTGAAATGGTTGGAATCTAAGACTGACCTCCTACCTAAGTTACCAGCTTGGGCAATTACCCTGCAAGAGCACACTTTCAAAGTTATCCACAAGCCAGGGAGATTGCATGGTAACACTGACGCGATGTCCCGTCCCCCAATCGTTGCCGCTTTGACCCGGAATGTTTCCTTAGTCCCATCAACTGAATGGCGCACAGGCTAAGAAGCTGATTCCCTTCTTGTCGAGTATGAGAACGTTCTTGGAAAAGTATGAGAACGTTCTTGGAAAAGAACACCCTTCTTGACGATACTAAAATATCCAGAGAATATACAGAGGCTATCCATATATTATGGCAGAGGCTAAGCAATGTTCCCTAGAATATGGTATTGTTTACCACTTTACCGTAAACAGTTGTACGTACCAGAGTTTCTCAAAGAAAAAAGCCTTAGTGCTTTGCCATAATGATTCTCTTACAGGCCACACCGCCGCCTCACCCATGACTTCTATTGGCCCAACATGTACGTTGACGCAAAGTCGGGTGCCAGAAATGTAGTAGCTGACATCTGCCACATTTTCGACGTTACTAAGATTGCCGCAACTGCTTAGCACCCCCAATGTAACGGCCTGACAGAGCGATACAACAAGACCCTTGTCCAAATGATGGCCAAATATACTGACGATCACTCCCGTTGGGAGCAGTACTTACCATTTTGCTTGTTTTCTATCCGTTCTAGTATTCATAGTTCTACCGGCTATTCCCCCTTACTTTCTCTTACACGGCAGACATCCCCGACTTCCACAACTAAGTATGAAACTCACAGATGACTCATTTTCTCGTGTCTCCGAGTTTGCCAGTCCGTTGACTTATCGATTGCATTCGATATGGCAAAATACTAAAACCAATTTTGAAAATACGCAGACGAACTATACAGAATAATACAATAAAAGAGTCAGAGAAATTTCGTACCAAGAAGGTGATTTAGTCTACATTAAACGCATGACCAAAGCACGAGGTAATAAAATTACAAAATTTTGTCCAAAATGGATCGGACCCTACCTCGTCGTCAAAGTTCGAGAGCCTAATCTCGAGCTGCAGCACCCAGAGCATCCTCTAGATGTCGTTCAAGTAGTCCACAAGGATCGAGTGAAACCAACCTTCGCGTCAATTCTTGATAGTGGTAGTGACCTAGAGGAAAAATCTTCTAGTTCTGAAAATGAACTTGTCGACTCAGATGCTTCAGGAGAGGTTTAAAGTTTTATATATTCTCTACTATTATTTTGTACTATATTCCTAAATTCTTTTAGCAATTTTGCAATTCTAGCAGCAATGAACCAACTGTGTCAAAATATTTTTATATTCTTTGTTTTGCAGGTGCTACTATCCGACGCTCTGGTCGAAGAAACTCCGACACTCAGGTCGATCTCCAAAAATCTGTCAGCAATCACAATAATGTCTGGGGACAACCGCCTTTTTTCACCCTCTCTTGGTATGGAGACCCCTGCCAGGATCATTAAATTTAAGGGGCATCAGAGCAAATTGTCCAATATTGTCTCTTGTATCTACTGTATGGACTACTTCATGCAAAGTGTTGAAATGGGGTATCAATAAATCAATGCTTTTCTGCTGAAGAAAATCAGATGCTGAGCGTATTTTAAGTTTACATGGTGAGCTCCATGGGTATGAATGTAAGCGCGAAGGACATCCTTCAAAGTTTCACGGAGGACATCCTTCAAAGTTTCACGAATTCAGGTCTGATTGGTGGGAAGTTGTTAAATATCGTGTGATGGAGGCCCTTTTGTATGCTAAATTTTCTCAAAACTTTGAACTGCTAAGAGAACTGTTACGCACAGGTTATTCGTCCCTGCAGAGAGAGGAATTGATTAGACTGGCTGGGCATGTAGCTTCAGTGGCAAAGAAATATATGCTTGAGACTGTTCATTTCCCCGACCTCTCCTGCCCCGTCCAAATTTGTTAGGTCAAGCGCTAATGCGACTACAGTATCGTTTACAATACTTAAATTCTCAAGTTTTGTTCGTGTGTGTGATTCACTGGGCGCACATGTTTCAGTGCCTGATACGTTTGTCAAGTTATGCATGCAATTGCAAAACTGTAGAGTTCGGCTGAAAAAGAAATTCACCGGAAACTTCCAAGACCAAAACAGAGAAAAGC
>JASAND010010398.1:25000-45072 GCA_030248195.1 Trissonchulus latispiculum
CCCCTTTAAGCGAATACCAGTTGTCAAAGGTGGCAGTTGAGTTGCAGTCAAATGAATGAAAGAAAGAAGAAAGAAAGAAAGAATTGCAGTCAAGTCTGTGATCGGTGAAGGGAGATTTCAGACGTTATGTAAATTGGTGTATTTCTGCACACTTTAGCGCAGTTCGTAGTGAATCTCTTGTATTTTTTGTACGTGATCCCAAAATTTGAACTTTAGTTGGTCTGAAATAAAAATAACAGTTTCAGTACATTTTCGCATGTTTACATGAGGAGTCAAACGATTAATTTGAGTTCCAAATTCTGGTTTCAGACGGTATTCCAATAACTCAATATTTGAGGCAGAACACACCTTTGATTCGAGCCTGCACCTCAAATTCCAACACGAAGTCCGGTTTTTTATTTTCAAACAGAGGTTAGAAGGTTCTGAAACTCACACTACAAAGTTGTCAAATTAATTTTCTAGTTGCATTTACTCAATTGAAGTTATAATGAATTCATAAAAATAATTAATTAGTTACCTACCGTAAGCCTTAGGACAATGTACCAATCAGCGAGCAGACACGACACACACTTATATGGAAGCATGTAATTAGTGCAAAGTGCCCGTTTAGTGCAGAACTGAAATGACTTAAAAATGACGGCTTCATCGAGACAGCTGATCATAGCGACCGGGTTCATGCTTTCATTGTGGTCCTAAACCCTAATGGAGATATCAGGCTATGCTGCGATTTAAGGTGACGGTTCGGGTAATTGGCAGGCATGAAACACATGCCAACAATGCCCATGTTCCATACGAAAACTGACAATTCAAAAAAGACAGAAGTGAATTCTTAGGTCACATTCTTTCAAAGGATAGCATCGAACCTAGTCCAAGAGACGTCGCCAAGATAATGCACATATCCAAAAGACAAACTTGAAGTTCGTAGATTTTTCGAATTTCGAAGTTCTGATTCTGCTTTGCCTAATTTTCAGATATTGCAGAACGCTTGACAGAAATAGCTAAAGATGAAGCTACTTTTTCTTGGAATGAAGAATGCGATTATGTTTACAATAAACTTAAAAGCTTAATCACCAGCAGGCCAAACAACATTTAATTCCAACTGGAACACGATAATCACAACCATACATTAACAAGGGTACCGATTCCTGAGGGGTCCTGTACCTGTTTAAGGCCAAATTTTACCCGCCCTTGTACCTTATCTCAAATTTGTGGGGGAGGGTCCAAGCAGAAAATTTCCTTGAAAAAGTACAATATTTGCAAATTTTAAGCGAAATTAGCAATAAATTAGCTGTTTTACGGCCATTTTAAAGCAAAATAAGCAGTTTTTCTTGATTTTTTGGAAATTTTTCGAAATTGTAAAAAATTTTGGCAATATTTGGCTAAAAGTTCCAATAATGTTTAGTCTGACCTGCCTTTTCTGGCATTGTCCCTTGTCCATGATTTTGCTAGCCCTTGTACCGAACCTCCAATTCTTGAGGGGTCCCGTACCCCTCTATACCCCCCCCCCTTGTTAAAGTGTGATCACAACCGATGCCTCAGAGAAAGCGATCCTAAATCAGATGAAAACTGGAAAACAATTGGTAGTTGCATTCGGATCCCGATCACTGACAAGCACCAAAAAAAGCTCAACAAGTGAGAAAGAAGCTCTTGAGGGCATAAGGACCTGGACATATATACCACTTTGGTCATCACTTCACGTTACGTACGGACCATCAGGCTTTATTTACGTTATTGCAGTGCACCAGTCTGAAAGGCAGACGTCCTCGCATCGCATCGCATGGTATTCAAGACTGCTAGAATAGACTATAATCTTGAATACAAGCCAGCTAGATTCAATCACCCGTCGATTATTTATCAAGATTACAAGACCAAGATACTCCGACAGAGACGTTGCCAGATGATTGCACCTTTGTTGCAGTGATTCAGGAATATGAATCTATAACGTTAGAGGAAATTCAGGATCACACACAGCAAGATCCTTATCTAAGCCAAATCAAAGACTACATCAAAAGCAAGTGGCCTCAAAAGTTGAATGCTAAGAATTAGTTAGTTAGAATAAAAAGTATCAGAATAATTGCTTGCTACTGTTTCATTGCTTATATTCCACATATGGTCATTCACAAGGGTTCCCGGCCTTGGCCCGCCCGGCGCTGCGCAGATCAGGATTGCGACTATCCGTATGATTATATTAATGCAACCTCAAAACTGGGTGTGTAAACGAAGATCTCTTCGTGACCTCGTTTGATCATTTTTTGAAGCTTCGTGTTACTCCTCCGACTGGTTCGAAAACAGTTCTGTTTTTGGATGGACATGGATCCCTAATAATCTCAGTCTTCTGATGAAAGCCTCAGCCAGCAATGTTGTCCTGATTTGCCTACCTGCTCACTGGTCCCACTTTTTGCAACCTTTAGATGTAGCTGTCTTTATTCCGCTCTAACAGAATTGGAAGAAATCGTTGACATCGGCAACGTGCCAACTCTGACGTGTCAATCAGTCGGCGCAATTTTGGTCCAGTTATCACATCAGCCAGGCAAGACACTGCAAAGCCAAATTTCTGGATTCAGAAAAACCGGGCTTTCCCTACTAGACGTAGATTGATCGGTCGAAATTGCTCATCGGAAAGATTCTGCATGAAAGATGAGTGGAGGATATCTCAGAACTTAACAGTATATACCGAAGATGACACCGACCTCGATGATGCAACTGCTATTAGTCTTTCCACTACGTCTACAATGCCAACGAATGCGCCCACCAAGCACAACAACACCGAGAGGGACAATCCCTTTTGCGTTGGTCATGGCTTTGCGTCCGCCTGAAGTTTACCTGCCAGGCGAAGACCGTTACCTCCGTATGGACAGACGATAAACAAGAAAGGGAAAAGTGTCGCATTGAACATTTATAAAAAATGAAATCTAGAGATCTGTGTCTGCATTGATGATACAGATATAGTATATAGCTGTGATTCTATCGGTATGGATAAGTATTGCTAACAGTTCCCTTGCGTCGATGGTCTTAATGAGAAAAGAGGAAAGTCCAGAAAAAACGTGAAACTTAGAAACCTGAGACCCAAATATTTCCTGACTAGAGCAAATATTAGAACGTAAGATCATAATAGTAATATCACAATTATAACATAATAACAGTGCAACTGGTGAATCTATGTATTTTATTTATTATATTGATTGATTTTAATACACATGTATTTAAAGCTGAGCCAGTTTTCTCAGTTTTCTAGAAGGTTGTAGCTACGCAATAACAAAGTAACAAGACTGTCACAAACAGCCCGTTTCAGTTGCAAGTATTGTTGGAAATTAATTTTTAATAGAAACTTTTCGCATTATCCAGACGAAAAAACATAAAAAATGTATGAACTTTTAATTGAATTTTGCCAGCTGCTTCAATCGTACCAGAGCAGCTTTTGCAATTTCGAAAATAAATATAATTGTTTAGTATACCTGGTACCAAAAATTCTCTGAGTTCTCAGCTCTGATGGATTCTTTCAATTTGGCTCCATATGCATTATCTATAATTTAAATGTCACTCCGTAGTGGCGCTTTCAGTATATCTGTGAACGAAGTCTCGTCCAGAATCCTGACTCCAAACCGAGTTGCATGCTAGAAGTAAATGCTATAAAGCTCAAGGATTACGTACGCGCATTTACGTATTCAGACTTATTGAACAGGTAGTTTGATGAACCTATTGTTGGTATAATAGACCGGTTTACAGTGGCAACTGAACAAACTGTTAAACATCTTGACTCGGTGAATTAACATATTATGACTATCATGGCTATATCCAAAAGTTTTAACATTCTACCCAATTCTAATGAACACATTGAGTTCACCGCGAGTTCAGGTCACCACATTATGAGTCAGACAGAAAGCGTTACATGCACAGAGTTTAAAGAAAACGGCCAATTTCCTGCATTATAATTATTTAAACTATACGGACCCAGCCTATAAGCAAAACGTGAACAGTTGGAAGCAGAATTTAGCTAAAGGAAGAAAGGTGTCCAGGTCGGAGTTCTAGTCGGTTTGATATTACTAACTTTAGCAACATTTTAGCAAAAAGACAAAATAAACAACTTAAATGTGAGGCTGATTAATTCGTCAAACTTCGAGCTATTGTAAACAAAGGAAAAACATTAGAAAAAATTCTGAATTTTTACCAGTTATTGCCTTACATCACCACGATTTGATGGAAATTTGCGGTCATTGTGGTGATCAAAGTTTGACCACGGCTGCGACGCGTCCAACTCAGGCCCACTAATACAATATTTGTTACATTTATTTTTTCCGATATGTACTTAGCGCCTATCCTACAATTCATACGAATTCAAACGATCCAAAATTTTGTGCCTATTGTACAAAGAAAATATCATGTGTATTAACTAAAATAGTAATATTTCTAAGAAGTAGGGATTTTTCGGGTCTCAGGTGCTGAAGTGACAATATCATTTCTTACATTGCTATTACTACGGCTTCCTTCATTAATAATTGCAAACAAGTTTCAAACAACGGAGTCGGCAAGAAAAAGACTGCCGAAACATTTCACAGCGATCACCAAACGAACTGATGTTTTCCAGTTACACTGTTCTCGTCGGCTGCGTAATATGTGTGGTTAATTTTGTACTGCTGCTATTGCATTGGAATTTGTTCAGTTATGGCGTGAATCAACCCAAATGTCCTGCGGATAAGCTGAAAACTAGCACGGCAGGTAGCATTTGAATTTTTCCTGTATAATATGCAACAAGGATAAAACTTTTAAAAGCAAACCGTACAGATTGTGTTAAACTATGATCATTTTTTAACTTTAATACTTGCTCGCGGTAACATGGAAGCAAGTCGACTGCACAGCCTCCATTCCTTTCAAGTTTCCATAGATGATCTTACGTCTTCATGAATATTTAGGGTTGCAGGATTTTTTCAAGGGACTTTGGCATGTCCCTGCTGGATGTCACACAAGCTTATTTTGTGAACGTAGGCCTGCGGATGTAATATGTCTAAGTGGAATTTTTATTTTCAAATGGCACCCTTCCTAGCCGATATTCCACTTATTTTGCTTATTTATTTTAAATTTTTGTCTCGTTGCAGCTCTAAGCTAATTTGTATTCATACGTCAACACAAATACGACCTATAATTGGTTGTGAAAAAATGAACTCTTAACGTTAAGATGGTGACTTAGTACTGACCTTAAAAATTATCCACAAACATTATTTGAAAACTAGTTTCCCAAAATTCATTCAAATAAATTTAATTAGTCTTATCAAGAGTACGTAATAGATCGGAAAGCAACAAACTGGCATTGACTGTTTCAGCTGCTGTTAACAATTCTTTAGCAATTCGTCCGTCTGCCACTAACGGAATATGTTCATTTCCTATTTTTGACCCATGGGATTCAACAATACTGGATCATACAGGCGAAAGGGGACCATCACTCAACTGCGAAAGAATTTTACCGGCTGTTTCGCATCTGTCTGGTGCTGGGGGTCATCTCCTCATCAATTTGGACGTTTCTAGGACTGGAGAAGTTTGTCGACTTGACACATTTCGACGCTATGAAAGAAATAAGTATATAGCAGAAAGCAGTTA
Organism: Trissonchulus latispiculum; assembly: GCA_030248195.1. Classification (NCBI taxonomy): domain Eukaryota; kingdom Metazoa; phylum Nematoda; class Enoplea; order Enoplida; family Ironidae; genus Trissonchulus; species Trissonchulus latispiculum. The sequence goes on from JASAND010010398.1 coordinate 30,593, forward strand.
TCCGAAAATGGAAATTAACATGCTAGAGCTGGCGGAAAATTTGGACGACTACCATGTTGCGTTTCACGAAGGTAGAGTAAAATACATGCTATTAGTACGATGGCTACCTTAAATATCATAGTGTTCTTAAAAACAAGGAATACCCTAAAATTCGTATCAGTGTCTATGAGGCGAAATAATTTGTAGGCTGTCGAATTTAAAAAATACTGATCGTACTCAATTCTTTCCATCAGACATGTGCAGAAGGGGAAGTTCTGGGGGGGAGTGAGCTTAAAAAGCCGAAAAAATCCGGATTCTGGGGGGAGGGGGTTTGAGGTACCAGAGTTGGAAGCGGGTACCATTTTTGCGGCCCGCCCCGCCCCGCTACCCGCACGCTGATACCCGCCCCGCCCCGCCCCGCGGCCCGCGGCCCGCAGCCAACTGATACCCGCAAGATACCCGCAAAATTTTTCGAGTGGTATACGATTGCTATGTTGTTAAATTTAGTAAAAAATGCAAATAGTTAAAACCAAGCTTTGATTTGAAGCTTCCAAACTACTTTACCTAATAGTGTATTGAGATGTGTTGCTGAAATATGGAAATTAACCCAACTTGACGAAGTTTGCCGAAAAAGTACCAAAACGTTTTCGAAAAGAAAATTTTAAATACGTTTAACACGTTTAATTAGAGATGCACCTGGACTTGGCTCCCAATGTCAGTCTCGGTGGTTCAGCCCGATGCCGACCGGAACCAAAATTTTGTAATTTTTTGGCAATTTTTCGCCAAAAGTTTGGAATTTCAAAAGTCGAAATTAAGTTTTAATTGGTAGACATCGCTCGTTATTATATTAGTCATCGATTTGAATGAAAACAACACTAGTATTTTTGTCGATATATACTTGAAATTATAGCAAAATCTTAATTTTTAAGCAAATTCTCCTATTAGACCCACAATTTTCAGGATCCGGCCCGCTGAATCTCTAAGAGAAATTAATGTTGCGCTCATGTAGTCTCAAAAAAGGCCCAAGTAAGGACAGTCTATTTAAATCTCAAGGTTTTGAAAAGTGATCAAGGTTTGTAATTTGCTGAAAATTATGCATTGTTCACTGTTTCGAAAACACATTTAGCCTGGTAGAAGGCAGAGACCCTGGAAACTTTTGGCGACGTTATAACTCCACAACTGCAGATGACAACAGATGACTACATAGCAGCAAACTGAACAGCAACAAAGGAGTTATAGGATAGGATAGGATATCTAAAGTTCTGCAAAAGCACATACAGTTATCGGAAGCGGCGGTAAGATTAATATAACGTAAACTTTCCAGAACGAGAGGTCAAAGTAAAACTTAACTGACCCTTGTGGTAATGTGTGTACTTGTGGAAGCAATTTATGTCAGAACGCAATTTTTAAGCTAAATTTGTTTATTTTCACCAATTTTTGCAAATTTTGGATGAACAGCGATTTTAGCAAAAACAACATTCTTTGGGCGTTTTTTAGCAAAACACAGCGATGCTCCAGTAAAAATATCCGGCGAAGCCAGAAAAGAAAAAATTATAAGTTGTCCGACTAAATGTTTTGTTTCTGTTACAACCCACGGATAGCCATATAGTCATGACTAGAGTTGTGCCGTTAAGAAATTTCCCGGGCCGGGCCCGGGCCCGGGCCTGCTGAACCGACCGGGCCGGGCCTCGGGCCGGGCCGAGCCCGGCCCGGGCCCGGCCCGGGCCCGGAGGCCCGATTCAAGGCCCGGTAGGCCCGGTGGGCCCGGCGGCCCGGTGTAGGCCCGGTCGGCCCGGCATACAAAAAACTGAGTCAAACAATAGCTAGTGCTATTTAGACAACTCCTGGAAGCTTAAATTTGACTTTCTTATGCAGAGAATTTGGAAAAATTATGAAATTTGCACAACAAAAATTTGACCGGGCCTCATCGGGCCCGATCGGGCCTGGCCGGGCCTCCAAGGCCCGGCAGGCCCGGTAGGCCCGGCTCGGGCCGGGCCTCCGCGGCTGACCGGGCCCGGGCTCGGGCCGGGCCTACCGATCCAACAACCGGGCCCGGGCCGGCCCGGTGCAGGCCCGGCCCGGGCCCGGCCCGGAGCCCGAGGCCCGATTCAAGGCCCGGGCGCAACTCTAGTCATGACGACTTTTCTAGAATAATATTAGTTTGAAAATTTTTTCAGCAAGCATTCCCAGTTTCGAACAACTTTTAAAAGCTGCAGAGTAACCTTATGTACCATACACTGAACGCCACTAAAGGTACATATGCTTACAAGAAAATTTAAGGCATTTAAGCTTTGCGTATAGCATAACAAAAAAGTATAACAAAAACGGCACGTTTAGCAAACTGTGTGCTGAAAAATTAAGTCTGTTTTCTTACTGAAAGCAAGAAATGCAAGTAGAGATCTCGATCAATGTACAGCATATACATGCTGTAGGATCATAACATGGCAACACAACATAGCTTATGATTACGTTTCTGGATATATATAACCAAATAGAACAAGTTCAATTAAGGGCCCATGTGCGCTGAAATTAGTAGTCGTGGAGAAGGGCACCCAGCCAAATTAGCAAATTTTTCGAAATCACCAACATGAATTCTGTTTTTTCTGAACACTTTACGGAAAACTGTTATCATTTTAGTGAATATGTCAACAAGAGATACCCGCAACTACCCGCGCGGGTAGCCTGCGGGTAGCAAGATTTCTATTACCCACGGGTACCCGCGGGTACCCGCGGGTACCCGTGGGTACCCGCTACCCACTTCCAACTCTGTGAGGTACCCCTCGGGGGGGGGGGTGAGGTCCAGGTCTGGGGGGAAGTGAAACCCCCCTCCCCAAATCCCCCAAGCACATGTATGCTTTCCATTCTCTTGTCGTGTTCGTGGAAAACGAGATCAAGAGGGGCAACTTTGGTGTCGCGAAGTAACCAAGATTTTTTGAGCAAAAGTTGGCAATTATATCGTAAAAATCAAATTCTCGAAGGATGATTCGCTGCTTAAAACAGGCTTATACTCCTCATAATAATTGCTGGGAAGTCGTATTCAGTCATTCTTCGCTGAAGAATGACACGCACGCATCGAACCAGAAATTGCACCCCATTGCATATCGCATATAGCATATTGCATACTTCATAGTGCATACGGCATATTGCATGGCACATACGTTTCTATCGCATATTTAGGGAAGAAGATATTTTATTTCGAGAAATATGTGCTGCCAATGCCAAACGATCTTCCAGAAGCAATAAATCGATCGACTGCTTTGTTATTTTTTCTGAACGTTAAATCCGACTCGATGCAACCGTGTATGTACTATTTTTTCTAGCACTACCGTAAATAATGCTAAATGATGCTTCTTGAATCATTTTTGAGTAAACATCAATAAAACAAAAGTTTCCAGGATTCTTTGTATGCAATGATATTGCCACTGCATCTTAACCAGTTGTGTCTGAATGTTAAGCTTTAAGTTAGTTGATAATTTATTAACAAATTTTTCCATCTAAGCTATCATTTGAAGCATGGACTTATCAACACACAGCGGTTCTTTTTAATCCCTTTCTTAGTATTAACATTTCACTTAGTTGCTGAATATTTACGTAATTCTTAGAAATGTAACGCAGGTGAACTGCTCAGAACTGAGTTCAATTAGCAAACACCAAAGGCTTGATTAAGGTTGAGGTCTGTCTGTTTACGACATTCCGAACGGTTTGAAAATTTCCAGACAACAAAAATTTTGGAAAACAAAATTTTGGAAATGTCAGCAAACGACAGCTGCCAGGATTCGATTTCTGGTAAGCAGGGATACGTAGATGTTAGTAATGTTAACAGTTCATTCCTTGCAGTATTCTTGCCTGCGTCTTTGCTTTACACATGTGAACTATTTAAAGACAACACCGTAATTTAGATGGCCTCCCAGATAATGGCAGCACATTTTGGTAGATTATTTTTAGTCAGTTTTCTAAGGTCGACGTATATGATGCCTCCAATTTAAATTAAAGCCCTTAACCTAAAATGGATTTTGTTGAAAGACAAAGTAATTCAGCGTGCCACATTTCAGTCAACCGAACGTAAGCTTAGATGTATGTAGTAGAATATACAAAATAATTGATGATAGAAAAGTTAATGCACTGCAACATATAAAATTTTAGAAACATACAACAGAAACTTCGCCAGTTCCACGATTACGTAATTTCACGGTAAAGTTACTAAATAATTAATTATACCAACTGTTTCTGGTAAAGAAAATATTTCAGAATCAGCCAATCCGGCCCTGGTTTACTGGCAACGTGACTGCGTCTTTATTTGGCTCTTTGGGTTTGTTATCCTCGTTCAGATTGTCATCTTAGTAATCATACTGGCCAACAAAAAATTACGGTTGGAACCGTTTTGCCCAATAATTTGCAGCCTAATCTGCAACGACTGCTTTATTTTAATACCGGTGGTTCTGAGGCAACTGGAAGTGATAGTCGTAGGTCTAAAGTTGATGCCCTGTGACGACCTCTTAAATAAAATTGACTACAACCTAGTTCGTGGCACCCAACCACTTGCTTTGGGCGGTTTACTGAATAACTGTTACTGTTATGTTACTGTTGGCCTTGTGCGCGTGCTGTCCATTTATCGCCCATATTTCATGAAAGTCTACTGTACAAAACGTGCGGTTAAGCTTCTACTTTTCTTTGGATTCCTCCTATGTTATGGTATTTCATCAGCACTAGCGGTTGTATATACGCACAATACAAGATTCTGCCTGGAGGTATATGTTCCCAATAAGGACATGTTAAATTTTGTGGGTTATTGTTTGGCAGGATCTGTTGTGGCTGCCATTCTGATATATACGCCGGGCATAGTCAAACTTAGAGTACAGCATCGGAAAGTACACAATTTCGATACTAGTAACAATGTAAGAACTAACGCAAAACTTTTCTGGCAATGCTTTTCCAGCGCACTGATATTTTTGGTGATGATTGTGTTTCAAGGAATCGCAAGAATGTTTTCACTTTGGCATCGAAGCGATGCAACAGTCAGAGCTGCGTTATGGTGTGTTACCAACCTTGTTATCTTAGCTTGGGGAATATCCAATCCTTTACTACTTTACAACAGTAACCCCAGTTTCAAGGAAATAGTGAAGGCTAAGTTGTTCAAATCTAGACCATTATCTAATGAACAATCCATGAATGAATAACAATTTACAATGAACCATTTACAATGAACATTTACAATCCATTGTAAATCCTTGCTTCAAAGAAAGTAAAGTTGTTTAAAAGTACACATCTGCCAATGGTATTGATAAAATAGTGCATCCGAAAATCTACCAAAATTCTTAAACAATTATTTAACCATTTAATTAACTATTCATGGCTATGCTAACTCTCCTGGCAAAATTATACCTTTGACTACATTACAGTAGGCCTGGTGTCCGGTGTCAGCCCGGCTCACACTAGGGCACAAGCACAAGCACAAGCACAACCCGAGTTGAATTCAGTTTAACTTTTTGCACAAGCACAACGCTTGCAGCCAATGAAATTTATTTTGCACCGTGCACAGAAGGCGTGGATAGGCTGAATTTCAAATTCTATTAATGCTTGTGCCCTAGTGTGAACGTTTTCATCTTGTGCCTGTGTTTGTGCTTGTGCTTGTTCCTGTGCTTGTGCCTGTGCTTGTGCTTGTGCGCTAGTGTGAAACGGCATTCAAACTGTCTCAGTTTCAGCGAGCACGAAAAATACCAGATTAATAATACAGTACACTGGGAATGAAACAATTTCAGACTATTCTGGTATCAGTTTTAGCTTTTAGTTTTAGAATCAGAACTAGGATAGTAGAGATGAGCACGGGCCGGATTTTTTCGGCCCGGCCCGGCCCGCTCCAAAATCTTGCTCGGCCCGGCCCGGCCCGCTCCAAAATCTTACTCGGCCCGGCCCTGCCCGGCCCGCTCCAAGATTCGGCCCGGCCCGGCCCGTCCCAAGATTCGGCCCGGCCCGCCAAAAGAAAATTTCCAAAATTTGACTAGCAATATTATTTCAAAGGCTCCAATGCAATATGGAAACGCTAAACTATGCTAAAGAAAAGTTATATTTTGCTGTAAAATACCCAGAATATATTTAGCTAATTTTAGCGATTTTAGAGCATTTTCTATAGTCGATCCGGCCCGTTTCGGCCCGCAGTTATAAAATTTTGTCGGCCCGGCCCGCTAATAAATAGATGTCGGCCCGGCCCGGGCCGACGGGCCGAAATGCTCATTTCTACAGGACAGCTCAGTTTCAGTTTCAGCTTCAGTTTCAGTTCACTTTCAATTGTAGTTTCCGCTTGAGATTCATTGGCTGAAACATCACTATACCGTCTGCAACTAGGCGGAAAATACATTTGAAACGGAGGAGCATTCAGTTTCAATAAAATGCTACTTTATTTGCTGCAAAATTTGTGTCGAACTAAAGTCACCTATCGGCCTATTAAACATAATGATGCTCTTGTAAACACAGTGAACACTAGACAAGATTCCGCTTAAAGCCAATGAGTTTATGATAAATGTTGTTCAAAAGAAATCCAAGCGAAGACACAACTTCTATCATTCCAATAACTGACATCCCTGCGGCAATTCCAAGAAAGTTTCCGATGTCACTGATTGTGTTGGCTAGCTGAAATTACAAATCAAAAGACTTGAGCAATAGTCATTCGGTTTATCCATTTTCCCGTTCTAACCGTTTGCCTTCGATGAGTAGATTCACACTACATTACGAAACTGGCAAAATAGCTTAACTTTTGGACATTCCGTCCAGAGATGAAGGATACAAGATAATAGGCGAATGAAAGAAAGTTGTCACTACAGCACCACAGACCCGAAAAATTCGGGCCTGAGGTGGGGATCGAACCCACAACCTTCGGTTAACCAGACCGACGCTCTACCAATTGAGCCACCCAGGCAAAATCGAACCAAGCTTAAGGGGGGGGTCCATCGTGAAAAATTTTTAGATCACGGATTTCGCTCATTTTCACACATAATCTAGCCACATATGTCGTACATGACAAGTTTAAATTTTGAGTTGTTTCGTTCAGTTCGCCGTAAGTTACGAGCCATTCATTGATTACAATTTGAATATCAGCGAAAATCATAGTGCTGCAGCAAACTCAATCCAATTTTCGCAAATCAACTTCAGATTTTTAGTTTATTTTCTTTTACACACTTAGTAACCATTAATACAAACATTTTCGTACAGTTTCAAGCCCGATGATCATGATCAGAAGCTTCCTTAAAGGATTTTTCAGAGAAACAAGGCCCCTGTTCCTCCGGATGTAATAAAACATTTAACAGCGGTTAACTTAAAATAGAAGCATTTCCGAGCCATGGTTCTATGAGAAGAATTCACCCCTGCACTGAGAGCTTTCGATTGATATATAATGTGCCATATTTTGAAAAATTTGAAAAATCGCTGTTTTGTAAAATTCGGGGGTCTGAGGTTCCGATTGGCGCGCTGAGAAGTACTGGACATAGCTATCAGCATGATTCATGCTGCAAATAGATCCCAATGCATGAATATATAAGTTGGAATACAAAAGAGGCAGTTTTGGACCATACTGTTGTCGTAATTTAGCCAAATTTTCGAAAAAACCGAAATTTTATAATTTTGCTAAAAAAGCACATTCTTGCGCCAAAAAAATCTCGAAACTGGTGATGGTTACAGCCAAACAATTGGTATCGTTGGAACAGCCTATTCAAGTACTACGGAACCTTGGAATTAGATTTTTCATTTAGGCCTCTGAATTAGAGTAGTTTACAATTCTTTTTGACGACCCTACTTTTCATTGACAAGAAACGTTGAAATTTGACGATTTTCTACTGTTTGCGTTACATAAAAAATTTTTAAAAATTTTTGGGTGCCTAAATCAAAATTCTACTTCCAAGGTACCGCAGTTCATGATCATAGCTTCAACATGAATACAAAATTATACAGATTCATGACTGTTTATCTAGAGATTTTTTTGGCGCAAGAATAAAATCACAACTTTTTCCGTTTCCTATGTTTAACACATGGAGACCCCAACTTTGCGGCGAAATTACTCAACAACCATAAACGATCCGACTTTAATTTCAAAAACTCGTTAAAATATGGCACTCAAAGAACAAATTACGTGAAAATGAACGAAATCGGAGATGGTTGAAAAATCGGCCAAAAATGGACCCCCCCCCTTAAGTTTGCATTCGTTCCCAAACTGTAGAGACACGTTTTTGAATAGGCATACAGCCCTGCCAAAGACAAAGCTCAAACTGACCGGTGGTGCACGATGGCTGTAGAAAGATACAAGATAATAGACGAAAGAAAGAAAGTTGTCACTACAGCACCACAGACCCGAAAAATTCGGGCCTGAGGTGGGGATCGAACCCACAACCTTCGGTTAACCAGACCGACGCTCTAACAATTGAGCCACCCAGGCAAAATCGAACCAAGCTTAAGTTTGAATTCGTTCCCAAACTGTAGTGGCACGTTTTTGAATAGGCATACTGCCCTGCAAAAGACAAAACTCAAACTGACCGGTGGTGCACGATGGCTGTAGAAAGAAACAAGATAATAGACGAAAGAAAGAAAGTTGTCACTACAGCACCACAGACCCGAAAAATTCGGGCCTGAGGTGGGGATCGAACCCAAAACCTTCGGTTTACTAGACCGACGCTCTACCGATTGAGCCACCCAGGCACAATCGAACCAAGCTTAAGTTTGAATACAATCAAAAGACTAGAGCAGTAGTCATTCGGTTTATCCATTTCCCGTTCTAACCGTTTGCCTACGATGAGTAGATTCACACTATATTACGAAACTGGCAAAAGATCTTAACTTTTGGGCATTCCGTCCAGAGATGAAATCGGGTCACTATTTACTGACCCGGTAACCCGGTGACCCGGTGAACCCCTGACCCGGTGACGCGGTATTTTTGAAAATTCAGGTTTAAGCTTGCAAAAAATTAAAAATACTTTATTGCGGTGCGGTGAATTTTTTAACATTTTGGACATTTTTGACGACTAAAATATCAAGTTTGGCAAAAGTTTTGCTTTCCTTAAAGTTGTAACATTGGAAAGCGAATATGGTAAGTAAGCCGGAAAAATCAAAACCATTTGCGCGATTTTGCACTCAATGTGAAGAAAACTACATTGCTTTTTGAATTAAACAAATTGGAACAAAATACGTTGCCAAAGTCATAACATCATCTAATTCTAATCATAGGCTTTAACATCACTTTTCTGTTTTATCATTATATATTTTAGTAAAATATTTCATTTAGTTGTATGATTGAAGTTTCACTCAGCGAAATTTTTTGGAAATATTTTTTCGTATTGCTAGGATTCAGAGAATATGATAAAATCAATCACAATTGGTTCCTGAAGATATGTAGTAAGCCACAACAATTGCAAAAAATGCAAAGTAAAACTCAGAATCTGTAAACATTGTTTTGCTGAGATTTTCCTTCTTACCAAGATTTGAAACCCGCAGTCTGACCCCCACCCTCCCAAAATAATAGCAGCGATAAAGCACTTACAGTTTAGATGAAGCATGGAGAACTTTAGATTTTAAAATAAAGATGTTATTTTTTGAGTAATTGTTGAAGTTTACAAATGGCAAAAATTGGTAAAACTTTGAAAAATATCCTATAACAGCAAGAAACTTCCTCCAATCAAAAATACCGGGTCAAGACCGGGTCAGAGAGACCTGCCAGAAAATAGACCAACACACTTCTTACACATTATCGCTGGCATTAACGCTATATGACACGCCAATGCATTCAGAGAAGCTGGGTGTGATTTCCACTTTTTCTAAGTTTTTCACCTAAATTTAAGTAATTTTTTATGCTACCTTGTCTTACTTTTATCAACATGTTGTGTATGAAAATGAGCAAATTCCGTGACAATCGATCAAACGGCTCCCACTCAAACAAATTTTATATATTCTTACTGTTTCTTTGTACGCTTCTTGGAATGTTGTCATTACTGAATCTTCATGATATATTTCGACATAGATGTGAGTTCTAAAACGGAAAAAATACAAACATTCCATTTAGTTCTATACACCAAAGAAACGAATATGGAAAGGAACACGGGGAGGAGTTTGCGTAATGTGGAATTCGTTATGTTTGTGAATTAGTTGGATCAAAAAAGTGCTGAATTTTTGAAAAGTACGAAACTTCAGGAGCCGATGTTATCAAGGTTCAAGCACGGGATAAGTAGCTAACACTGGTTAACTTGGCTATCTTCAACAGGTGAACGTTAATGTGATAAAACGGTTCTAGTTAGAGTAAATTGTAGCTTGCTTTAGGAACCTTTGGCACTGGAAGTATGTTCCCCGTAGATACTTTCACGGTCGTTTTACCACAATATCAGAACAGTATAATATTAGAGACCCTGAAGGGCTTAGGTATTGTTCAATTCAAGCTTTCGGGGAGCGCTGGTGAAATGTCTCCCTAATTAGTCTATGGTGTCGAGCTCTGGTTAAGTGGCTCTAGACAACCTTAACAGCAAATACCAACCCTAAGTTTGCACAACAGAATACTGGTTAAATGGTTCTGATCTCTGTAAGTTACCGAGCACTGGTGAAATGGCCCGTTCAACTCTCTAAAAGTCACAAGTCTAAAATTCAATGGGTTTTAATGTCACAAGGTTTCGCACCATTCCACAAACGATCAAATTACGGTTTAGTCTGCACGGCTGTTCAAATCTTCAACAATTCTTTAACAACTAATTATGCACATCTAAGGAATACTGCTAAACATAGGCGATTCAGATTAGCTACCAATTTAGCACATTGATACAATAGAAACGCGAGATACAACTAATTCTTAACAACTCAATAACTAATATTGCACATTGTAGACAACAGAATTGTAGACAACAGAAATTTATGCACTAAAGACGCAGGTCACCGAAGAGATTTTAGCAACTCCGAAAACGGCTGTTATCTTTCCAACCAGATTTCAAACTTTGACTTACTTACTCACCAACTCCAATCGCCTGACAGAATTGTCTGATAGGATTACCTTTGAGTCCTGGAGAGAATAACTGATCCGAAATGGTGGATAGCACAGCAAATAACAGGTGTACGGGTCAGGGTCGAGTCGAGGGATACTGCTGGTCAACACAGGGTTACACTGGAACGGTTCTCGGCACCGTGGGCCAAATACAGATCAACTCAAGGCTCAAAGGGCCTACACCACAGAATCACAAAAACAGGTCCTCCGCGACCAACCGAACTTGAACAGAGCAAAACCCAAGACTGACTGGAAAAATGGGGGAGACCTGTCAGTCAAAACTCTAGCTCCGCCTCTCGACTCTCCCAGGTACGTGACGTGCAATTTTCATACTGTAGTCGGAAAAGTCTTTTTGTTTCTTTTGATGCCAGGCGATTGTATTGTGTGAACGAAGGTTACGTCAGTTTCAAGTGACAGAGTGGTTTGCCCAAGGACTTTTGAGGTTCCAGTAAAATTCTAGTTAATCCCGATTAACCCCAACAACCTCCAAATTACCAAATTACCCAAATTAAATGGTTTGCTCAAGTATTAACGAAATTTGATTTAAGATCCTTTTTCCTTTCTTTGCTAAAAGAGTCCTTAGAAATTTTACGAACAAAGACTAGTCCAACTGAGCAAAACAGGAAAACACGTTACATAACCAACCTCAGAACTGTTTAGAACACATGGACTGTTTCGGACACAAACACAAACCACGAAAACCAGAACACAGACATACGGCTCAAAATATCAGACACAGCTCCCAAAAGGAGCTCAATCCATATTAAAATTAGAATCCATAGCAAAAACAGACGACTCAAAACTTCCTGCCTTAGCTCAACTTTTTCTGCTTCCCTCCTGCTTCCCTCACACTCCTTCCCGCAAAAAATGGGGTAATCTTTCACTAGGGGGAGAGACGATTACAGACACAAATGGTAACGGTGCAAAGGCCAGACAAATACATGCAGAAACAGCTATGTACAAACATGATGGTGCATAGGTTCATAACAGTGGCAGATCGATTTCCAATAGTCCTTACGATGGTTGGTCGGCATGATGCTGAGGTGCAGAGTAGAGTAGAGTGGAGATGACCGGTTTCAGTCCACGTCGGTCAGAGCTCTGATGTGAAAGGTTGAAATCAGGATTGAGGCTAGGATAGGAAGGTGATCGGTTATAGTCCGCATCGATCAGAGCTTCCGGGGCGCCAAAAGACGTATTGGCCGGGGCATCGACAGCAGGTGGGTGGGCAGAGGTGGCTTCGATGAAAACGTAGCCCGGTGGATGGGTGTTGCACGGTTTTCCCGGACAGGGGAATAATGACGAGTAGATACGGCCGCGGGTAGAGTACGCGGTCGTTGAGCGGACTTCCAAGGGACGGAAACTGTCCTGATGGAGAACGCCGTCGCCGTTGACATCATGAACCGGAGCATCGAACTACGGATCAGCCGAATACGTTGGAAGAATCGAACCACGGACCAACCAAAAAGAAAAAACCACTGCTAGCAAAACAGCCTATAAGCGAACACAAACAAATAAGCAACACAAATAAACAAGCTAAAGCACACGCGATTAACAAATTTCAAAGTCTGCAGCTCCTTTTCTATTTCTATCATATGCTAATAAACCCAAAGCAAATGGACGAATGGAAAATCAGCGTGTGCCAGCACAAGGAAAATGAGGTGAGTACGTGCAGTGCAAGTGCGGTGTTAGTATGTCTAGGTTATCGTATAAAACGCATCGTTCCAATCTATTAGGTTAGTTTCTCTGCAACGAGGTTAGTCAACTTCAACCAAGACCCTATGTGTGGGTGTGAGGTGCATTAGTAGGTCAATATTCAATCATGAAAAATTAAGCCAAAGAAAACAAGTGTTAGTTAAAACTTGGTTAAGGTGCGGAATGAGATCCAAGCAGATGGAAGGATGGAGGCAGCCACGCTTCAAAGAAAAATATCAAGCTAAAAATAGTACAGACATAGCACGGGCCGGAAAATAACTGCTACTTCCACGTTTATTCGTGTTTATTCTTAATAATTAACTAAACCTAAGTTCCTTTTAATCAAACTGATAAAAATGCTAGCCTACAATCTTTCCGTTGCGTGACGCTCAAATTAAACCACATGTCTAGTAAATTGTGTCCAAACAGAATGCAAATAATAACATAACAATAAGCTAACGTGAAGCGATTAGTCAAAACATAACAAACACAGAGCCTGTACAACAAGAACATAAATAGCACGATCAGTCGATTAACTATACATATTTGCGTATCTAAGTAACCAATAATCAATTCCTCAATCCCAATATATATCCCAATTTGTTGTCAAAAATGGCTGTTCCAATTGAAAGTCCGTCAGTCCAAACACAAGTAGAAATACAAAATTCGTATCTTCATTCTACGTTTCAAATTCCCAAGTTAGAGCTTATGATGATCTTTTTACTTTCAGCTGTTCAAAGTCAGTTAGTACCCACCATAGCTAATACATTGGACCATCAATATTTCAACAGATCCGGATCAGTGCAGTACGTACAATAAACATGCAAGCATGCGTGCGTTCCCGTAAGTTAGCTCATAACTGGCAATAAGGGGGTCAAACGGTAGGGAATGGGCAATTATCTGGATAGTGCGACAAGGCTGACAAGATCTACCAAAGTTAATCACTAGAAATCAGTTCTTACAGGGACACATCAACAGACACAGAACAGAAACATGCAAACAGTTACAAGTCAGGGCATGCAAAGTCAGGCGACAATTCAGGGTGCATACGTGGCAAAGCATCCAAAAACATGCGGACAGTGCTAGGAACATGGTAGGTGGTCCAATAACAACGATTCCACCCCAGACGAGCTTTTAACACAAGCACACGTTCAGACAAACACAAACGATTAGGACAGTGATACTCAACGTTATAGTCAGTTGGCATGCGGGACTGCAGGCGCGATTTAGGGAGGAAGGACGCGTAGAGAAGGGAGAGGGGAGCAGCGCGAATCTGTGTAGGGATACCATGATAAGACAAAGAATACCGCCAGAAACAATTGGTACAGAGAAGCGTGCACATGTCAGTTACCTCCGGTTCGAGGATATGAACCGTCTTTCCGGGAGCAAACAATGCAGTAGTGCCTGGACCAACGTAGATCTTGGTGGTCCGAAAACAGCGGCGCAGTGAATCAGGCAGCGGGAGGTCAAGGCGCTCAGGGCCTCGCTGGTGAGGCAAGAGCCAGGATTCAGCAGGGGGACCCGATTCATACTGGATAGTGGGAATGCGCGTCTCAGGTGGGAGTGTGGAACGAGGAACTCTATGGGACCCTGAAGGCGGGGACAAACTAGACAGATCAGTAGATGTGACAAAACTCTCAGAACCAGACAACCAGGCTTCGACTGACAGAGGCATCCTGCTTTAAGACTACAAACAAAAATAGAATACGGTCAGAAAAGGGAACGCTCAGAAAGTGGGAACCTAACTAGCAGCGGGACAGGACAACTTATTCGCCTAGGATGTTAGGGACAAACAAAGGACTTTCAC
>JASAND010010399.1:0-25131 GCA_030248195.1 Trissonchulus latispiculum
CTATTTCCAACATTATTTGATTTTACATAAGTTTGATGTAATCACGGACCATCAAGCCCTCGAGTATATTTTGGGGGATCACGCAAAGCCGAAGTCGGCTGAGGGCAGAGTCGCCCGCTGACGTGCTTTTATTGAGCAATTTCGTTTTCGTGTCATTCAAAAACCTGGTTCAGTAAATGGGGCAGCCGATGCTTTGTCACGGAATCCACCCGCCATTGCTGGGGTTTTTGCTGAGTATCCAAAAATTCCTGAGTTTTTATTTGCCGTGTTGGACGATGTGTTTGATACCGAGTGTCCTGATGATGGTCCGCATCTCCCTCCGCAGCTCGTTGCAGCTCAGGAAATTTGGGCGGAGGCCCTACGTACCGATCCTTTTACATCTGCTATGATTGAGTTTCTCGAAAATGATAAACTGCCAAAGGATCTGCAATTGGCTTCGTACGTACGGGGATCAGCTTCAAAATTTGTGTTTGAGAATGGCATGCTATACCGTATACAGACAGATAAAAAAGGGCAGCCTCTCCCAGATACTATCAAATTGATTGTTGTTCCTCAAGAATGTCGTCAATACGTACTCAAAGAATGTCATAATGATTTTTTGGGAGGTTGTCATGTGGGAAAAATGAAAATGTTGGGAATTGTCGCCGCCAGATATTTTTGGGAGACCTTGTCCCGGGATGTCTCTCGTTTTGTGGAATGCTGTCAGGTATGTGCGGCTTGCAACCCTGGACCACGTAAGCCTCAGGCTTACTTAAAATTCTTTACTCCAGTGGAAGCACCGTTTGAGCGCATTAGCATGGATGTCATGCATGCGCCCCCCACATCAGTAGGTCATTGCAGAGTTTTGGTTATTGTTGATTTTTTCACTAGATGGGGGTGGGCTTTTGCAATGGCAAATGAAAAAACAGACACTATTGCGAAATTGTTGGCCGAACAAGTTATTGCTGTCCATGGGGCCCCGCGGGAAGTTTTGACAGACAGGGGTACGCCTTTCTGCTCAGCTTTAATGGAAGATCTTTGTAAATTGATGGGTACCCGAAAAGTACGTACGACTGCTTATCACCCACAATCTAATGGGGCATGTGAACGTTTGAACGGGACCTTGAAAGGCATGCTGCGAAAATGTATGTTGGCTTTTGCTCGAGAGTGGGATGTCCTCCTCCCCTGGGTGCTGTTTGTTTATCGGGCAGCCCCACATGCTTCCACTGGAGAGTCCCCATACTATCTCCTTCATGGTCGGGACCCTCGTCTTTTTTCTGAGAATTTTTTGAAGTTGCCAGAACCAGGCACGAAACCTTTCAACCCTTCCTACGTGCGTGATTTAATTACTCGATTGCGATATTCACGAAAGTTATTGAAAGAACATATGGAAGCTATTCTAAAAAAGCGTAAGGATGATTATGATGCTAAGGTTAAACCGGTCGACTATACTGAAGGTATGTTAGTATGGAAGGACATTTCTAAGTCGAATATTCCAAAGGGTGCCAGCCGCAAATACCTGCCAGTGTTCGAAGGCCCTTTTCGGGTCGTAAAAATTTTGGCCCCCCCGAACGTCCAAATTCAGTCCACTACCAAAGTTGATCCACCAGTCGAAACTATTCATGTGAATCGTCTCAAGCCCTTCCTCCAGTAATTTTATTTTGTACATTTTGTTTATTGTTGTATGATTCTTTTGTGTGCCCCATCTATGTATTTGTACAAATTTTCGCGTATACGTATACTGTTTCAGGTTTGGATCTTTCCTAATTTTTCTTGTTTTAGCATCTAATTTTTGTTTTATTTCTACTGTTTTTAGGCGAATTGTGAACTTTATGTTTGTCTGTATCTATCAAGCTGATTTTTTGCTTTATATTGTGGTTCATTTATTAGGTAAAAATCTTTAGAAATTACTTTCCTTGATATTAGTTGAAATTCTTGTTTTGATTATTTGCCTTATTTGGTTTTAAATTCTTTTTGCATTGAAAATCTTTACCTCTTTTCCTTGAATTTCTTACCACCATTGATTTTAGACTAAATTTTCTTTTGACTTTTAAGTACGTATATACGTACACAGCCTTTCTGGGTTTTTTCTTTTTATGACTAAATTCTTTCTTTTAAAATTTTGGAACTTTGTTTTCTCTTGCGTCTTACTCTTACACAAATGTTATATACGTATGAATTTTCACCTTTCATGTGTGCACTAATTTTCTCTTCTTGTTTAGGATTCTCTCTGTGGGTTGGCTATCCTTGGTATTTATATCCGATTTTGGTTCTGTCTTCAGTTTGGGTAGCCTCTCCGGTCTTGCCCTGAGTTGATCAGGTGGTAATCTTTTGTTATTTTGGTATCTTTTGCTTTGTGTAGGTAACCTGTAGTCGCCTTTGGTCAGCAGAATTTTGTAAATTTTGCTTTGAAAATGCCTCGCAAACGCAAAACTCCTGAAAAAGGCTCTAAACCAGGCTCAGAGCCCTCTACTTCTTCTTTGAGCAAAATTCTTCAGGAAAAGGGGGCATCCACTAATTGGAAAGCCTTAGCCTCCCGTGAGCCCTCCACTAGTTCAGATACTGGACCTCGGCGTTCCAAGCGTCAGCGGTCACAAAATTTGGAAACTTCAGCGTCTGAATCAGGCGATCAAGAATCTGAGTATCAGCCGTCAGAAACTTCAGAGCACAGTGCAGTTCCTCCTGTGACTCCTAAACCGTCGACTTCGACTCAGTCTTCGGCAAAATCTGATCCGGAAAAGAATACTATTCCTCTTTCTCCCTTGACTTATGACCAGCTCGACTCGCATTTTCAGAATTTTCCCCCTCCCACTATTGATTTTGTTTCTGTGGCTGACCAGAGGTGGCGTGCAGACTATCTGAATTCTATTGTTAATTTTACTGTGACAGATGAACAGCTGCGGCAGCCTACTGTGGTTGTGACTGAGATTGCTCAGCTTTTTGCTGAGGTTAAAGACCTCTACCACCTGGCAACGCAGGCCGGCTTTCTCGCGGTGGATGTTGAGGGTCTCCAGTTGAAAGAGTGGTTGGGGATCCAGCAGTCAAAATCTGCTGTTATGTTGCAATTCGCAGTCCCCCGGGATATCCAAAAATTTCGTGACGAATTAGATCCTCTTAATATGAATACAAATTCTGTTGACGACTCTAACATCAAAATTGTAGTAGTCATGTTACATGTGATTTACTTGCAAGTTCCGTCGTGGAGTCTTTTACGATATGCTTTGCAGCCAATCTTTTATAATACTGATTTTCCGGTTTTGGCCATTGGCGCCTTGTCTGACTGTCGCCGCATTTTGGGAAATTTGCGCATTGACGCACGAAATTCTCTAGTTGATTTCAATCATTTTTATCGCTTTTTGTGGGATCGTGTGAATGAGGTGGGCTTTCCGGAACCCGACCCTGAACATCCACGCCGGTCTGCTCATTTGTGGTTTGACGAGCAGGATAATCCTATCATGCCACCGAATCGCGCACGCGACGAAATTTCCCTGGGGTGGATTCAGTGGAATATTCTGAAATATCCGCAGTCGCAGTGCAAATCAAAATCTACGCATGGGCTTATGTCTTTTTTGACTCCACATGAAATTTTGTACGGAATTCGAGACGTTTTGGATTTACTTTTGGGAATTCAGCAACTTTTACATTTGTGCCCAACTTTTTCGTCAGATGATTTTTTATTGCTGAATCAGTTCAAAACTGTCGCTCAAGTCGGGCAAGCGCCTACTTTTCGAAAATACGAAACCGCTGTTTTGCCTGTTGTTGTTGAAGATCGCCCACTGCGGGCTCAAACTGCTTTGAAAATTGCGCATATCCCACGCTCGCCGTTCAAGAAATTGGCTCCAGGAGAGAAGAAGAAGAGGGCAGAGCAAAAGGTGGTTGATATTAAAATTTTGTCGAAAAAGCCGCCTCGGCATTTGTTGCCTCCTCTACATATTTTGAAAGATGAACTTTTTGTGGGTGCTCCGCTGCGTCCAAATCCTCCAAAGCGCGCGGGGGCCTTTTTGATGGGGTTAGCAGAGGAAAGTTCTCAAAAAGCGCCCAAAAAGTCACAAGCACAGAAAGACCGTGAGCAACGCAAGTTGGATGAGCGGGCCGCCGCTCAACATGAAGTGCCGGAAGGGCTCCCTTCCCAAGATATGGATTTGTCATCAAATACGTCAGCTGATGAAAATGACCCTGGGGAGCTTGGTCTGAAACGGTCTCTCCCTTCTGAGGGATCACCCCCTCGGATTTTGAGTCAGGCGGGGTCGGTAGTTCCGACGCCACAAGGGTCTCCGCAGAGGTCTCCTTTGAAAGAACAGGTACCTCAGGCAGCGTTTCTGATTCAAATCCCACCCGGTCAGCAGACTCTGTCGGAGTCTCGGCTCCTTGTAGGCCCCTTGGCCGAGGAGTCAGAGTTGGCTCAGTCGTCGCAGTCTGGCGAACCTGAGGTCGGAGGTCAGTCCGGTTTAGAACAGGATCAGCCTTCGCCCTCGGAGGAACCGACTGTTTCGGCGTCGGTCGAGGGCGGTGCTTGCAGGACCTCGACTCCGGCATTGGGCTCTGAGTTTGTCGGTTTGAATCCGGACGATACGCCTACTATGCCATCTTTGCCGCAAATTAATTTGATTTCTCCATCTCCTGTGGCGGGGGCCCCGGCTTCGGCTGAGGAGCCTCAGGGAGGGGCTGCATCAGATGTCCCCTCGACTTCTCATTCGGTGCAACCGACTATTTCTGCAGATGAAGCGGCCGCCTTTTTATTCCCAGACGTGCCGTCTTCTGAAACTGGGGCAAATTTGCCTCCGGTTTTTCATCAGAATACGTACTCGAATGTAGAAATTCAGCCTACTACTCAACCTGAATTGTCACAGATGACTTTTTCTTTCCGAAATTCTCAGGGACAACAGCAAAACGCATCAGCAGTGGTGCAGACGTCTTTATTGTTCCCTGCTCCGGAGGTTTTGAATAAAATTGTCCAGGATACTTTAGATTCTTTGCAAATTCCTTACCTCCCCCAGGTTGCAGCCCCTCCTGTGTTGGTGGGTTCCAGGCCTCCTACATTTCGGGGTGAATTTCAATTTTTACGTGAGCAGCCTAGACAGCAGGTTTTTCAGCCACGCATGTCTGCACCTCCTCGCATGCGGGCCCCGGTGGGTCCGTCTAGGTCGGCGCCTTCATCGCCTCCACCGCGAGCTCCGGTGCCACTGTGGTCTGTCCAAAATCAACCGACTTGGCGAGCAGAGCAAGCGCGAGAACCGGTTTTTTCACATTCAGCTTTAAGTTTTCGAACGCCCGGGTTGGGATCTCTTCCGGTGGCGGCTCGCACATGTTTCTCTGACGCGTTTTGGCATCGTATGCCACAGGTCTCTCAAATTTCACAACTTGCGATGCTCACATATTTTGGTTTTGACGAAGATTCTATGGCTACTTGGATTGGGCATCCAAAACCCTGGGAGGCTATTGAAGTTGCTTATGCTTTGTTTTCAAATGGCGACTTGCCTATTCATCAAATTTTTCAGGTTTTCTTCCCAGAAAAGTTTCCGTTGGGGGAGCTTCGGCCTCCGGTGGCTGCTACTCCCTCTAAGGGTTTGGGTCTGTCTCCGGACCCTTTGTTTGCGACTTCGCCGGTCTTTTCACGGCCTTCTCGCTCTTCTTCTGTCCCGGCCTCTCGCGCTACGGCGCGGGTTAGCTCGGACGAGGCGCCGTCCACATCGGGACAGCCTGGGCCATCAGCTGCTGCGGTGGCTCGGGAGCCTCCTGAACTTGTTTCTACCGAAGTACAAACTAGGCCTCATAGATCTTTTCCGGAACATCCTCCCCCACCGTTGCCGTCTTTGCACTTGGACATTCCGGTGCAACAGTTGACTTTGAATGATCCTGTTCCGGTGCCCGAAAATGTTCAAATTTCTTATCCTGAGGGCCATTTTCTAAATTTTGGTAGTCTGGTTGCAGAGTCACCAGCTGAACCTGTCCCATGGGACCAGTTCACTACAGATCGTCTGCTGGTTCACAACTACAAAGCAGCGTATTTGACTGAAAAGCCCACTCCTCGTTTCAGCGCGGCTCCTCCGCCGCATGAGAAAAGTCGTGCGGGTTTTTGCCTAGGTTCTGAGGTTATGTGTATGAAACCAGTGCCGACGCGACTTGATCTCAAAGGGGATGACCATATGCTCACCCCGCCATTTACAGGCCCTCAGGATACTGATCCAAATTTTCATGAGGCAATCTGGCGGTCCATCATGACAAATCCACGGGCGGTTCCGTTTAAAGTTCATTCGGAATTTGAATGGCAGGTGGCCT
Organism: Trissonchulus latispiculum; assembly: GCA_030248195.1. Taxonomy (NCBI): domain Eukaryota; kingdom Metazoa; phylum Nematoda; class Enoplea; order Enoplida; family Ironidae; genus Trissonchulus; species Trissonchulus latispiculum. Next base: position 6,259 of record JASAND010010399.1, read on the forward strand.
ATCTACCGGATTTTTCAGCCCAAACTGGCCCTTTTGCTTTGAATCCATTTTTTACGCGTTCATACAGATTTTGGGAAACTCATTTTCGAACTTTGCCTGAACCACCTTTTGCTCTCTCAGAATCGGTCATGAACCGATGGTTTGATTTCATTCGTGGGATATATCCGGCGGTTCAGCCAAAAATTAGGTGGGAAGAAGTTTTGCAAATTGAGCCTCCTGGACATCGTGTCCACACAGAAACTTTTGATTATTGGAAGTTGTGTGTTCATTTTCCTGAATTTCGTCATGAAGGGCAAATTGTTTTTGAATCATGCATGTTGGTCGGATTTGGGCCGTTTAAGGTCACGGCGCTAGCGGATGTGGTTGCCAAAATTTTTCCTTTCATAAATATTTATCCATCTATGTTTCGTTTTCAGCAGGCGTCGGCTTTAATTCAGCTTTGGAAACAGCGTTCAGCTAGTTTAGCCGCTGAGGTAGATCGTATTGTTGAAGAGGCCAAAGGGCATGTTTTGTTGCTTCCCGAAAATTTGAATTTTTACGAGCCAGTTACACTTTTTCAAGGTGCTGAAGATCCGCTTTCTAATATGTTCCGAGTCGAGCCTGAGAATGTGCCAGGCGCTGATGGGTGGGTTCAACTTTGGGGTTACTATTTCCGTACATCTGAGCAAGCCTATCAATTTCGAAAACTTTTCTATTGGGCATGCCTTCATGCTCCGGCTGAGTATTGTGCGCAACTTTTGAATCCTTTTTATTGCAAGTATGCGGCAGAACATATTTTGAAATGGCTACCACCAAATTCAGTTTTTCGTCGTTTGTGGCAAGGAGACGGCATGCATGTGAAAGCTTATGTCATGCTTGAGGTTCTGCGCGCAAAGGCTAAAGCTTGCCCATTGTTTCGTAAATTTTTACTTGACTCTGGCACCCGCATCTTGGCTGAGGCTACCCAGGACACCTATTGGGGTGTTGGGGCCACGCGCCGTGACCTGCTGCGCATGCCACAGGCCCAACTCCGAAATCATGTTTTTACAGTGACTTCACGTGGACAAAATTGGTTGGGTCGTTTGCTCATGTTAATTCGGGCGGAACTGTTCCCAGGTTTGCCTCGCCAATTAGTGCAGGCTTGGGACGACCATCAGCGGGCCATACGGGAGGCGGTCCAACGCGCTCTCCAATAATTTCGTCGCGTGCTATTGTTTTGTATTATTATTGTATATTAATATTAATATATTATATTAATATTATTTGTATACTTATTGTTCACTTTTCGCCGTAACATGTTTTTAAAATTTTAGCTGGGTGGGGGGTAATGGGGTCTTACCCATCTCCTTTTTAATCTTTTAACTTTTTAATTTTTACTACGACTTGCTTGATCTTTTCATTGTTTTCTGAGATTCTTAAAACCTAGATTGTAAATTCTGCTTAGGCTTTCTTGGCCTCCTGTAATAATTATACTGATGAATTTTGTTTTTCTTGAACTCTTTTGATGTTCTCAATTTTTTCTTCGTTTGTTGAATTTTTGGTTTAATCTTTCTTATAGTTGCCTATTAGAACAAAGTCTTTGGATATCATTATTTTACTAGACTTCTTGATACGGATATATGTACTTTGACTTTTTGATCTCTTCAGAATAAACTTGTTCTCTTTCCTTCTTTCCTTCCCTTTCCTTTAGTTTCTATTGATCTCTATTTTTCTTGGTTCTGAAATTTCTAAATTTGCAAGTCGTGGTCTGCTTTTTACTTTTACACTTTTATTGGACTTTTTCTAATTTTTTTGGGGCTCCTACATTTTCCCACTCTCTTTTGGAGTGGTACCCCGCGGGTCGTCGCGACCTCCGTATGCCGGGTGGGAGGGCCGTACGCTCGGTACCATTCTTTTCTATTTTTGATTCCGTTTCAAGTAGCCTTTTTGAGTTTTTCTTTGAATCTGCACAGGCCTTTGTGCCGGTGCCTCCATATGCTGGGGCGTACCGACACTCTGGTCTGGAGCTTTTTCCAAATCTTAGGTGGGGCTGTAATTGTGTCGTCTATAATTATGCTGTATTTAGTTGTTTTGCATAATAATTTTGTCATTTTATTAATCACGATTCCATCTGTGCTTTATACTTGTTGGCCTTAATTTTTGTTTTTGTGTTCTAGATTTTGCTGTTGTCTAATCTTTCTACTGTCCGGTGCCACACCCCCGTCTGGTGCCCAGGTGTGCCTCCCCAGGGTGAATGGTGTCTTCGCAGGATAGGATGAATGGGTGGCGGCGTGGCTTGTTGGCAGACCTGCTCTCTGTGCTCGGGTCGTGGATTGTAGGCCGCTGGTGTGTTGGTTGGGGACCTAGCTGTCTACGCAGGCTGGTCGGCCGCTTGGTGCTATTCCGATGCTTGGTTTCCGGTTTGTGACTTTTTTACTGCCATTTGCCATCTATATTGGCCATGACTTGTATATTCTTTATTGACTTTTTGTTTCCTATGCGGGTATTGTTCGCGCGTCTTGCCTGCGCGTTGTCCTCGGCTAGTGGGGGCCTTGACTCCTTAGGGCTCTTGTGGAACCTTGATGGGGCCGTGCAGGAGGGGTTGCAGGGCCTCCTGTTTTTCTGACTGTAAGGTCCTGACGCTGGCAGGGGGCCCTTCTGTGGTCATAGGCCCTCCTGCAATGGTCCGTGCACTCCTGTCTGAACTGGTTTACATCGCTGACCGGCTGTGGCTCGGTGTCTGGGTCCTTTGGGTTGTTCCGGCCGGTTTGGCTGGAATCTTGTGTTGGCTGGTACCCAGTCCGGCTTCTGCTTAGTCCAGCGTTGACTTTTGGCCTCTCCATCCTGTCGGGGCAGCTAGGTCCGACATGTATCGGCTGTTGGCTCCTGTTGTGCTGGGTAGTTCTGCGGTGCTGGGGTGAATACCGCGTTGTCCTTTCCCCGGCACACCTGTTGACACTGTCCACCCATCCCTGTATTTTGTACTGGTTGTGGTATTTTTCGGGTTCTGTTCTGTCTGATGTTTGTGTTAGTTAATTGGGAGGGAGCCTAGGGACAAAATTTTTCTTAAAATTGGGGTCGTTTGATTGTTTTCCGAATTTTTCTCATGGGTGCCCGCTACCTCGGCTTGGCCGTTGTAATGTGCATAGTCTGGTGCCGGGCTCGTAGATTTTTTCACTTTTCTTTTTCTGTAACTGTTTTACTCATATGTTTGATTAGTTGACTGTCACTTTCGCCTATTTTACTTAAAATTTTTTCTTTCTATTTTCTATCTCTAAACACGCAGCTAGGCAAGTACTCTAGTTTCCTCTATATTGTTTACTTGGCATTGCTACTATTGTTTTGTACGTATATACCTCTCTATCCATCTTTTGTCTGCGGTTTTTGCAACATATATATTGTCACTACTGCTATGCGAATATATACTGCTATATGGTTTATATATTTTCTCTTTTTGTGGTTTTCTTCAATTGGGGTGTTTTTCGAATGCTATGTGGCTTCGGACGGTTCTCCACTTTAGGCTGTTGTGTTGTAGTTATTGTATTGTCATAATTGTTGTCAAAAGTAGTTGTCGAAAAGTTGTCTCAATTAAGTTTGAGTAGTTTTACCGTAGTCCGGTCAGCATGTCGAGAATGTGTTTGCTCGACCGAGGTTCGATGCATGTGCATCACAAATATTTTATTTTTACATCGAATTTCTAAAAACCGTTTTATCTTACTAGTACGTAGAATACCTGTGATAACTCCTTTTTATCCTTTTTCTAACAGGTCAAAACCCGTCCGAGGCCGCCCGGGGGAAAAGAGGGGGTATTATGTGAAGATAGCGTGCACTAAAGATAGATATTTCGTGAAGTTAGCACGCACTCCAAAATTATGGAATTATTTGAGAAATGATCAATTTGACAAACGCTCAGCGTTTTGGTGACTCTTGTCTGAAATCGTCGGTCCTTTAGCTAAATTCTCATTAGATTCACGCTTGAACAAGTTAGTTGGGTTGGAGCAAAGTTGCGAAGTGGTCGGGGGTTTTGGTTGTGATTTAGGTTCCGATTTTGGGGTTTCGATTCGCTGTCCATTTCCGAACTTAGTGTAATTTTATAATTCTGTTGGCGCTGTAAATTTGATAATTTACGTTGATGTGAAAATACTTGTCATCTAATTTGGTTTTATATTTTCTGGAGTTTTGTCTAGCTCAGTTTGTGAGAGTTGACAGTAAAATCATTTGTTGTTAAATATTCTTTCTTAGGCAGACTTAGGGCATTTTCTATCGGCATCACACACCACACAGTTACCTAGTGATCTAGTCTTATCCTAAATTATAGATAGACGACTCGTTTTATTTGAGAATCAGTACATTTTACCAACAGACGTAGACTCGAACTTCACAACGTCAAATTTGCCTGGTGCGGTAAATGTCAGGAAGCCTTCGATGCTTTGAAGAAGCTTATGGCAACTAAGCTGAGCATCTACATCTTCGAGCTGAATGCGCCTACATACGTAACAACAGATGCCTCAGATGTTGGCCTGGGTGCTGTTCTGTCTCAACAGCAGAATGGTCGCGAAGTTCCCATAGCGTATGCCTCTCATACGTTGCAGCCCAGAGAGCGCAACTATGCTACTAACGAACGCGAAGCCCTGGCTTGTCTTTGGGCTTGCGAATACTGGGAAAAGTTCTTGCTCGGAAGGCACTTCACACTGCGAGTAGATCATGAACCACTCACGACTCTACTCCAGAAGACGACGGACTCCCGTAAATCTAGTAAGTTTAAGAGATGGCTTGATCGCCTCTCTGTATTCAATTACACGATTGTTTATAGGAAAGGATCTGATGATCCAGTCGCAGATGCTTTATCGCGACTGTCCATGCCTTCTTCAACAGAAGCAGTCAATGATCCTCACGAAGAATCTTTGATTCGAGGTATCAGAACTGATAATCTGACGCTAGATCATGTCAGGAATGCCACCAAATCGGATGAACTTTTATCTAAAGTTCTGGCATATGCCTCACACGGATGGCCCTCAAAGAGTCATGTCTCCGCTAATCTGAAGCCATACTTTCAGATAAGGAACGAATTGACTGGAGAAGATGGGTTTCTCCTTCGAAACGCATCAAGGATAGTCTTGCCAGCAGAGCTTCGCAAGAAGCTACTGCTTAAGGCACACGATGGTCATCCTGGGATTGTACGAATGAAGCGCAAGCTTCGTAAATCGTACTGGTGGCCAGGCCAGGATAAAGACGTCGAAACTATGGTCAAGCACTGCGAAGGATGCCAGCGAAGTGAGAAATCACTGTCTCCCAGCAACGTTCCAGTTTCTTCAGTACCAGCTCCTTCTCGAGCATGGCAAAAAGTGGCCATTGATATTGCTGGACCATTTCTGATTGCACCGCATCATGCTAAGTTCGCTGTAGTCCTTATCGACTACTACTCGAACTATCCAGAACTCCTGCTCACTCCAACAGTCACATCAAGCAAGTTGATTGAGTGGCTTTCTGATCAGTTTGCTAGGTATGGTAATCCGGATTCCCTGGTCACAGACAATGGGAAACAGTTCACCAGCGACGAATTTACTTCGTTCCTGAATCGAAGAAATATTCTTCACATTAGAACTGCCGTCTGCAATCCACAAAAAAATGGGAAAGTGGAAAGATTCAACCGATACCTGAAAACTGGAATCCAAGCATTCACCACATCGGGAACAAATTGGACAACCGGGGTGTTGAGCCTTCTCGCTCAATATCGTGCTACGTCTGCGTCAGCTGAAGGTCATAGTCCAGCTGAGCTCTTTCTCGGGCGCAGTATTCGGCTGCCACATGAAATTCCACTGAGTCATCCTATGGAATCAGCCTGTTCTGAAGAAATAAAGCCGACAGTGGAGCAGCCTGTCACTGCTTCCAACCGAGGTCCGTATCGAAAAGGGGAGAGAGTACTCGTGCGCAGACCTTCTGTCTTGAAGGGCCAGTCGCCATGGAGTAAACCCCTAGTAATACTCGATGTTCTGGGCAATTGGACCTATCGCCTGTCCGATAATTCAGTGAGGAATGCTAGAAAAATGCGACGATTCTACCCTCCTGAGCCATCCATAGAAATGACTGATGTCACTCAACCCCAGCCACGGCGCTCGGCTAGACCTAACCGGGGTCACCCTCCTGCCAGATATTCACCATAGCTCAGATCCATTGAGGAGGGGGGTGATGTTGTGTCTGACACTTTGTGTGCTGATTGCCTAATTTGCATAATTGCATCAGCCAAGTTAATTTGCATATTATTCTTGACATTGTTGTTGACATTGCTATAAAAGCTCATGCATTGTTACTGTTGATCACTCTTGTTGTTCCTCTGTAATAAAACCGTTGACTTCAGTCTACGGCTGCATAGCCGAGTATCTTCTTACATACTCGAAGTGTAGTGTCCGCCTCGACACTACAGCCCCCCATCCTGCACCCTCTGATTAGACGAAAGAATTGGAGGGCCAAAAGCTTTATTCAGCATCTGAGAATATGACGGCCGTGGAATTTGCTGAGTATTAGAGGCCGAAGTTTGGAGCTGGGAAGAACCCCCCGCTTGGGTCCACTGGGGGGGTGGACCTCTACAACTGACCGGGACTTGAGCCATACAACATGGAATATTTTGATTTCGCCCAGAATTTTCCCCCCAAGTTTGCAAGGGAATCGTAGTGGGGCTATAGGGAATCCCCCAATTTCGATATTGCGCTCCCCCCCGAGTTCCAGGTGGAACCCCGTCCTGGAGGGGCGGATCAGTGTATTCCCCAAGTTCACGCGGGTCCCCCCGATCCATAACTGGGGCCTGCTCACAACACCTCTGTCGCAAAACTAAATCGTTATACTCGTCCGGGTAATCTAAATTTTGTAAAAATTCAAAAAGCCGTTGAATATCTTGAAGCCGATCTTCTAAAGCACGAAAAAATTTAGGGTCAAGACCGTCTCACTCCTCCAACATCTACCACATGACACGGTCGCCACATGTGAAGTTTGACTATACTGATCTTAATAAAAATGCTGCTGTCTGACTTATACTCTCTAGACTAGAACTCGATTACAGGTGAACAAACGTGGTGTGTGACGCTGGAGCAATGTTCGGTCCTGACCAACTGAGAAACGACGAAATAATTACAACGGTTTATTTAATTTCAACAAGAACTTGCTGACCAAATTAGAATAAAACATTAATTTCAAACACCAAATTATGAACTTGACAAAATACTAAGTTAAACACAAAACGCCCGGCGAAAGCCGGCAAAGCGACAGAAGTAGAAACTTAACCCAACCACCAACTTGACCAACCCCAAAGATTCGAACCTAATATTCACGACCCAACCACTCTTCATCAAAAACTACACCCAACTGCGACAAGCCAACCCAATATGGAGGACTACAACTATTAGCTATCCGGACCTACGAATTTAGACAAGAGTAATGCGAAATGATTGAACGTTTGTCAAATGAAATGTCATTTTCACTTAGGCTTAGCAGCTCATGAATAATTTATATCTTTCCTGATAGTGCTAACTTCACACTAGTGTGAAACAATTTTGATTGGCTACTAGCGTTGTGCTTGTGCAAAAAGTTAAACTGAATTCAACTCTGCGTTGTGCTTGTGCTAGTTCTTGTGCTTGTGCCAGTTTTCTATAGTGTGAACCGGTTGTGCTTGTGCTTGTGCCTGTGCGTGTGCTCTAGTGTGAACCGGGCTTAGATATATCTGCCGTGTGTGTATTTATTTCTACTGAAATTAAATTGGATATACTCCATTATTAAGCCATACTAAATATTTGTACAATACAAGCTGTGGTAGTAAAATTAAACCACTGTGCTAACAACAGTTCCTATAGTAAAGCTGGCCCCCTGGCTTAAGTGAAAAGCAAAAGGGGTGGGTCACTGTTGCCATCTGCACCTGCATTTTCTATCCTAATAGAAAATAAACTGAATATATAAATTTTGGAAATAGAAAAATGCCACCCCATAAAACCGTCTCAATTTCTATAGGGCGGAATTATTCCATTAAAATTTTGCAGGAACACTGAAACATATATAAAACAGTCTTTACTACGTATTAGAGACCTGCACGGGGCGAATTTTTGCGGCCCGGCCCGGCCCGTGAAAATTTTTTCTCGGCCCGCCCGGCCCGGCCCGTCAAAATTTTCGGCCCGCCCGGCTCGGCCCGCGAAATTTTTAATTTTTTTCACACAATGCAAAATTTCCGAAAACTACGGGCAGTAGTAGTTGGCTTTTGACACTACTACTACCTTCGGGACCAATTTAATTTTGTCGTTTTGGACACAGAGAACCCCCCCCATAAAATTGATGAGTTTATGCTGGCTAAAAGGTGACTTTAACAACTTAAGTTGTAAATTTGTATTCTCTCCATATGTTAATGAAAACGCAAACGTATCATATCACAATTTCAAAACGTTCTGTTATTAATAGTAGAACAGATTTGGAGAATATAGAGTAAAGGTTTTTTATGTAGAAGGATAAAGATAGTTTAGTAGTTGTCCAGGCTTCTTAAATCTGAGATCTTAGCATAGTAAAAAACTTGTAGAAGTGTAGAAAAAATAAGCACTGTTCATAAAAATCCGGAAATAATTGAAAAAACAGTTAATACGATTGGGAGTATATAATGCCTGGTTCACACTAGCGCACAAGCACAAGCACCGTCAGCTAGCGTAATAGCCCTTCAAAGAGTGGGCATCTTTATATATTTGCCGTTTGTTGCACATTTATAATAAATTACGCTAGATAGATAGATCTAAGCTGCTTAGCAGACGATAAAATCGCGATTTTATAAAATGTTGTGATTTTATAAAATGTGATTTTATAAAATGTTGTTTTGGGGCTAAGCCCCCTTCCTATTAGTATTTATCCGGATTTAATATATAGCTCCCTCCAAACCATTGTACAATGTACGTAGATGGGGCTCTTTCGTGATTGTGAGGAGAAAACGCCATGTTTATTAAATTAGATATATCCTTAGTTTTTTCGGCGGCCCTTCTGAGTAATAGCTGACCAGCCTGACTAACCAAGAAACATTTTTGGGGATGAAGAAATTTGGTGAACAAGGCTGTAAGATGATCATGGAACTCATGTATGTATCAGTTTTGAGGAAAAACGCATTTGGAAGCTCTTGGGAGGAATAAAAAGTGAGTATAAAAATTTGTGTTGTACTCTTGCTTTTTCCCGTTCTGAGAACTAACTACTATAAGTCACTGGCTCAGAAAAATTGACTTAAAGCTCAACGATGAAAGCAACACTGGTCGGACCCTCTCCGAACCCCTTCAGATTGGCTTAAATGAGGTGCTTAGGTTGGGGCATTTCTAACCTAAATGGCTACTCGAATTACACCTTAGATTGGCTTTGGAATCTCCCTCCGGGTGGTTGGATAATAGGGTAACCACCAGTACTCTTTAGGTACAAGCTTAGCTCGGTATATCAGTGGTAATTTTTGAGCTGGGATTAAGCTAATTTTCTGCTGGGATCTGGCCAGGGTTTGTGCTAAAGTTATCAGCTCTATGTGAGTGGAGAATATTTTTTTGGACTGCAGACTCACTGCACCAAGTCTCCTGGCCGCGTTGATGTTCTACGTATATTCCTAGTTCCTAGAAATACTCCTAGTTCCTAGAAATAAATAAAGAAGTCCTTGAACTGGCTTTATTAAATCAAGTTACACAGTTAAATCCTGTAGTCCTTGTTCCTTTATGGTTCTGCTAGTTGCCAGATGGCCCCGTTGGATGTAGATGGAGCATCGGTGACCGCATTGTTGTAACCAAAAACAAATCCTGCGGCCCCAGCACCTGCAACGGACTCGGCTGGCAGGTCCAGGGCGGTGGTCACAGCCATGGCGCCCAACCCGGCTGCTGAGGCAAAGGCAGTCTTGGCCACACTTTGCCTCAGCGGGGAGGGCGCCATTGAGAGACGTAGCATTGGGCTCCGTAGGCCAGAAGGGCGCCGATGGATAGACAAGCCGTTATGACGGTCGGACTGTTCTTTTTGGCGTCCACGATTTGGATGTTCTCGCCAAAGATCTCCTTCACGCTGGCAATGGCGGCATTGATCTCGGGCATGGAAGCAAATTCCATTTGAACTTCAACCTTGCCATCGCCACGATCTTCAAAGTTGGTGATCTCTGCTGTCTTTGGCAGTAGCAGCTCATTAATGTCCTCTCTTAGTGATGACAGCCTTTCTTCCGGGGACATGCCAGGGTAGGAAACTGATGCCTGCTTCCAAACTTCAGCTGGGGTTCGGATACCTTTTTTGGTCTTCTGCCTTTGAAGTAGTTTCTTGATGGACCCAGCTTGAAGCTGTCCGAGCGCTTTACGTGGAGGAGGCATAGTGCAGGCGGCTGATGCGAACACAGAATTGGAAAAGATGAGGTTGATTCAAGGATTCAATCTGAAAAATTTTTTTTAATTTTTATTTTGTTGAAAAACTTGCGAAAAACTGTAGCGGTACTAGAGTGAAACCAGCCTAACACAAAAATACCGTTAGCCTGCGAGAGCAACTCTAGCGAGGATACCGTGGACAAGTGAATAATACACCAACCGCGCAGGAGCCGGCCATGGAAGCCTCGCCAAATATATACATAGGTCTAGAGGGGGTGACACCCGCTCACCTCAGAGATACAACTAAACTAAGGAACGTCGCCCATTTGTTGGGTCGTTTTTCCGACTTTCAGGCCCCAAATTCCTACTTTTTCCTGCTTTTTTACGAAAAGATCAGAAAATGTCAAAATGTCCTTAGCATTACTTTAAATCACCAGATTTCAAAAACTTTTCGCCCCTTCGGCGCGTTTATATACGCCTATTTTTGTAAGGGTAGAGACTAAGCTGTAACGTGTCATTTTGTGTGCATGTGATTCCAGTTGTTTTAGTTTGTCTTTCTCTAGAAAGAATCGGTACGTATATACTGTCTGGGTAGTATTTGTAACCGTGATTTTAAACCCTTTCAAACAAACATCCGGAACGCATCGTTTGTTACTTGTCCTGCTATTCGCAGCATAGTTATATATATGTGGTAGCAAAGTAGACCTATATATATACTTGGAAATGCTGTAATTTGGTTTTTTCCGTTTTTCCGGTATTTTTCTTTTTTTATTTTCCTGTAGTTAGAATGATTCCAATGCTTCTGGAAAAAGTGGGCACCGAAAACAAAAAATATATACAGGGAAAACTGTTTTTCCGTTTTTTCTGTACCCTTCGGAAAAAACTCACGAATTGTTTCAGATAAGTTCAAAAGATTTTGAAAAATTTGAAAATTTTTGGAAAAGTTTCGGAATTTTTAAAAAATTCTAAACATTATATTATACATGCTCTAAAATGATCTTTATTTATTGTTTATAGCTTATATAAAATACGTTTATATATACGCTTTATTTCGTTAAAATCTGCTCATTTTCAGCACTTCAGAAGCAATTTGAAACCATTTAAGGCTGTCATTAAAACGGAAAGATCCGTTTACTCCTGGCTTCTGAAGTGTCAGACAAATGCTACCCAGTATGATGAAAATACGGAGGAGTGTCCACGGTCAAGCCCGAAAGTAGTTGAAGCAGGATTTTTCGCCGCCGACCGTATGGCCGTTTGGCCTTTCAGCGATCTGTCCAGAATATTTATTCCACCAAAAATTTACACTTTTTAACATATTTTATGACGTTATTTTTTATTTGGTTTTCCTTAGCTTTTGCCCAAGACCAAGATTAGGTATATATATAATACATTAATGATTGTTTTTGTCCGAAAGTTTAGGCCATTGGCGCAGTAGTTAAAAGTTAGGTCCTCGGTCTTGGCTACTAAATTTAGGTCATGGGTGTGAAGGAGGAATCCCACAAGGGGAAAGAAAGTTTCCCAAAAAATAAGTTTCCAGACTCAAATTTTTAAAAAATTTCCTACTTTACTAAAAAATTACTTTTTACTGAAAAACTTTCGTGAAACGTTGTTTTTGTTAAAAATAGCTGGTTTTGGTTAAAACCTTGCAAAAAAATTGGAAATGGCTATATGTATATTTAGCTTACAAAATTACATGTAGGCAATATTGCTTCCGCAAGAGATACGTATCCAAATTGGCTATCACAAGGGGGCAGGGGCACTGAAATTTTGTCTCTTGTTCAGGTATGGTCTAGTCTTGAACCTTACCCTCGCCCTTGGGTCCGGCATTTAGTAGGCAATTCTAATCTCACTCATTTTATCTTATTTTGCTCATTTTACTCCTCTGTATGAATTGCCAATTGGCTTTGAACAAGTAGACGTCTGGAGGAGCAAACTTTTAGCTTTTCCCTGCAGAGGGGGTGTGCGGGGCCAGAAATAGGTTCCCCTGAATCCCACCGGTTTCGGGCCTTCCCCGCCTCAGAACCCAAAGGGTGCCCGGAAAATGGGGTTTTGAGGGTTAATTTCCAAAAAGTTTACGAAAAATTTGTGGAAGGTGGCGGCCGGTCGGCTCTTGCCCGGTTGGTGTGTTATTCACTACTGCCACGGTCTCCTCGCTAGAGTTGCTCTTGCCGGATTTTTAGCCATTTTTTAGTTTTTTAAACTTAAATTAAGGTTTACAAATAGTTTAATTATTAGTTCAGCAGCAAAAATAGCTATTTTTAAGCATTTTTTGAAATAATTTTGTGAGCCCCCCCTCCCACAGGCCTGGGGGGCCTCCATAAATTTTTGCCATAGAAAAAGTCAGTAGCGCTATTCAAAACATTCTTAAAATACCTCGTTAATACAGTTATCTAAGATAATGTAAGACTTACCGTTTTGAGTAGAGTGGATCGTCGAATTGGATCAGATCTCTACTGAGAGGTTGGATTTGTAAAAGTGGTGGATTCAATCTACTGAAATTTTTTTAATTTTGATTTTATTAAATAATTGCACAAAACTGTAGCGGTACTAGTGTGAAACTAGCCTAACACAAAAATACCGTTACCCTGCGAGAGCAACTCTAGCGAGGAGACCGCGGACAAGTGAATAATACACCAACCGCCCAGGAGCCACCTTCCCCAACTTTTAGACACGAGTTAGGGCCCCTTCTGACCCACACAGGTCAGAGAGGATGAATTGAGTAATACTGCAAACACCCGCATATGAGGGCCATTGATCGCATTATGCTCGGCCAAGAAGACACTAGGAACGCACCTTTTTAGGTATTTTCAGAAGGCCATTTTGGTTTATTTTCTAATTTTTATTTAACCTTTGGGCTATATGTAGTGTTGCTCGGGGGGCCGCCCCCCAAACGGCCCGGCTCCCATTTTCTTTTCGGGGGCCGGCCCGCAGCGCGGCCCTCCAAATTGGGGGCCGGTGTCGGTCAAGGCCGCCAAATCGGACCCCGTTTCAATTTCATGCTGGAAAGTATGAAATTTGCCAAGTCTAACGTATTAAAAAGATGTTAATAGCTGTATATTTTTTAATTTTAGCTTTCGGTAACTATCAGATTTCACCTTCTATACATAACTTCTTGGAAAACTTAGAAAATTATTGTCGAAAGAGAGTATTATATAATCGGAAATCAGTTCTTATCTTGTCAAGATGTATGGACTGTATGCTGTTTATTAGAATCTGTTTTATATATTTCTTGAGTTCCCTCTATCTTTTAAATTTCCCTCTATCTAATATTCCCTCCTAGAGAGTTTGATGGAAGCTATAGACAATTTTGTAGTTTTCTTACGAGAATGATCCTGTGCCGTTAGTTGCCGGTGGAGTTTTTCGTAATTTTTATAATTTTACGAAATTTTTATAATATATCAGTTTGGGTTATATAGCTTATCTGGTGAAACCAGGGCGCCAGCTAGAAGACAACCACCCCAAAACCACCCTCGGACAAGTTTCGACATGGTGTCGGAAAAATTGTCTCAAAACCACAACGGAAAACCCGGTAAGTCCCTAATTGTGGTTGGTAGGTTAGGTGCCCAAGTGCTCACGATACCACATATCCCAGCCCCGCTGGCTCCTACGCTGCGGCCTGGTCCACCCGATTTTTTTTTTGGGAACGAATTCCCAAAAAAAAACCAGTTCGGACTTTGCAAAAATAGGTCACACCAGCCACTGTAACTGATTTTCTGGTGATATTAACGCTGTTTTAGCACGTTTTGCCCCAAAAAACACCATAATAACTTATATTTAGACTCGAGGTGATTTGACTGGCTCAGACAGCCTGAATCTGGTCCGGGCCCAAGTTGGTCTCTCGAAGTACTGGACTTGGCCAAAAACTGATATTTACAGTGCAAATAATGCTGGAAACGTGCTTTCCTAGTTATGAAACGGTTATGAAAAATTTCAGCTGTTTTGGTAGAGTTTTGGGGGATAGTCCCAAACTTGGCCCAGGTCCCCGAGGGTCCAAGTTCGGGATGTGGACCGTTGTCACAGGTAAGCGCGCAGAAATTTTATAGTGTACTTCAAGAAAATGCACGTTAAAAGAGTGCTAAATCTGCTATAAACGTCGGCTTAAAGCGTTTGGCGTTCAAAGAAAAGTTATCGGAACTTACACCTCCAGACTCACCATGTCATGGTGGTCCAAGGTAGTCTAGGTGGGCTGCCGTGCCCAGGCTAGACCCTTGGGCTCCACCAAGTACCATGTAGTATTGGCCGGTTATGGGCTATATACAGGTAATATTAGACTTGCCCTGCCTCTTCTCTGCCAGTAGTAAGGACGGTGGCTTTTTATTTGGGAACGCTGGTTTTTTTGGGAATCGTTCCCAAAAAAACCACCAAAATTATTACTCAAGATTGCCAGGGAGGCAGGCTAGGGACTATAGGTGGGCATATGTGTCGGACCGAGCCCTATGCACATGCACCCTAGTTGGGCTGTCCCACGTCACCCTGCAAAAGTTTGGAGCAAAAAACTGTCGACTGGTTTTTTTTGGGAACCTAACTATATATAAAAATTTGGTTTGAAAAAGCATTGTAATAGGGCCAAAGCATTAGAATGTACTGAAAACGAGTTACGGAGCCTCGAAGGGGTCAGAAATGGGGAAAACCGGTCAAAATGAGCCAAAATGGAAAGTTGTCGGAACGGGTCGATATCGGTATCAATCGAAAGCTCTCGTTACGCAGATAAAAACTTGTACTAGCGCCTAAGCTCAGAAATGTAGGCAAACTGAAATATGTGTGTCGATAAGAGGAAAAATGACAGCGGCAACCCGGTCATGCCAATTTGCTTCAGGGTTGGGAGTATCGGTCTCGGTCTCGCCCAAAAGCCGAGACATGTTCAGTCTCGGTCTCGGTCTCGCTCATCGAAAAGTCTCGGTTTTGGACCGAGACCAGAAAATTTTTGAAAACATCTAATTTCAGCGAAAATTTTAAGCCAGTGTTAAGAAAACTAACTAGCGATGTATGGAAACCGTATATTTATGTGTTAAAGTCTTAAATACTGAACATAAGCCCAAAAAACTGCAAGAAACTAAGTTTATGTCTAAATTTGCTAAGTCTCGGTCTCGGTCTCGCCCAAAAGCCGAGACTTGGCCAGTCTCGGTCTCGCTCTCGCTCTCGCTCTCGCTACCCTGGTCTCGGTCTCGTTCTCGGTCTCGGTAAAATCTCGGTCTCGCCCAACCCTGATTTGCTTGTTTGAATATTTCGTGTTTGGCTGTCAGTGGTTGATGTGCAAAGACGCAGGATCAATTTCATAGTTATTGACTTTCAAAGTTTATCTTTTCTGGCAACCTAAAAGGCAACCAACTTGTATACTTTGTGTTGCACTTTGTGCGCTTCATTGCCTGTACAGTTTGGATACAAACTGCGTTTTTGCAACACTTATGTTTTGTTGAGGTTTGACCCTATTAGCGTTGACTTCCTTACGGATTTCTTCTTAGTCTAATTTTTTCCAGTATGTATGCTTATTGCTTTTAGACCTCAGAACTGGCCCGAGCCCTAGCCCAGCACCGCCCAGTCTGTTTGGAGCCCATGGTCCTCCTAGGTCAGCCGCATGTGACCACTGGCCTAACCGGACAACGAATTGTGATTCTGGCTCTCCTGTCGGAATTCATCCGACAACAGGCGAGTCGAGATGAAGATTATTGACTGACACGATCATTACCCTACTGTTGACAGGGCTGGCTGATCAGTCGATTGTGGCTGAAAGGGTATTGGAGATTGATTGATTGACATCTGGAAAACTTGATTTTTCGGGAATGGAAGTGTGTGGTGAAAAGGTTCTTTGGTTATTTTAGGTTTGTGGAATAAAATCGTGGTAGCTCTTTTTCATTTACAATTTTGAATGGGTGGGAGCGTGGGCGCGGATTTTTCGAAGTTTTTTACAAAATTTTGGAAATAATAGTAAAAATGCAAGAAAGCGGGAGACAAGTTGAGTTTAAGCTTTTTTGCTTTTTCACAACAATTTTTTGTTAAATTCTGAGTGTTCATTTCTTTGTTTTTTCATGTTTTTTGTGTCTGCTGTTTCGGCTCTCCGTTCACGAGTACGGGTAACATAGCCCATGCCACTAACAGCGTAATGGAACGCTATGTGGGCGCTTGCCTAGAGGCAATTCTCGCTTCGCTAGAGGACCCCTCCGACGTCCGGGACGAACTGGCCCTAGAAGCCATGAGTGCTCTATCCAAACTGGTCACTCGTATCCAGCCAGGTCAGATTGAACCAGTCCTGATCAATATCCTGCTAAGGACTAAGTAATGTTTTGAGAAAGTATTCAGTCAGCTTTTGTGGGCTGTGGAGGGATTTAGCGGGGGGGGGGGAGTAATTTTTCAGGAAACTTTTTCTGGAATTTTTGAAAGGGGAACGGTAATAGGATCTGCCTCTCAAAGTGACCACAAGATTTCGATTTGCAACGGCTTTTTGCTTGAAGCAGGTTGAATTGTTTAAAAGGCCCTTTTTATGGAACTCTGGGCAGAGGCAATAATGTTGTGCTTTCTGTAAGCTGTGCTGTGGATTAATGCCAAAACATGAGTGCTGTTCGTTAATATTCTGACGCTAGTCGGATACCAAAGTTGTCTGGTTCAGTTCACTTTAATCATTAAGAAGTTGTCATTCTGGTTAAGATCGAGACATGTGTTGGTGGTTAGATGCCAGATGGATGTGTTTTATTTAACTACTGTCCAGTTTAAATTCAGCGATCCGAGCTAAGATCTCGTTAGAATCAAAATCCTACGATGACAGCGGCAAATTAGAGTTTAGCGTGAACTCAATTCTCTGACGGCTTCTGCAAATTGGGTGCAATTAAATCTTAGGTTCCACCGAGATTTGATCCTGGATCGCTGGATTCAGAGTCCAGAGTGCTAACCGTTACACCATGGAACCGCGATTCCTTGAAGTAAGTAGTACTTGTTAGTTGTTACTGTTGTCCAAGATGACCGAATCCAAATCAAATGTGTTGCGCATGTTCTTATTTCCACTAGTCAGACTATGAAGGAGTACCATATAGCATAGCATTTTAAAATATATAACAAAGAACCAGTTTGCCATTATACATACAGTTAAAGGCGGGATCCCTTGTTCTCAGTTTTAAAACATGCTGTCACAAACCTTCCTCTTGAAACTTTCGACTCTCCCTGGTGGTGTAGACTGGACTGTGAATGATGGAAGACCATCTTCAGAGTTGGGAAAACTGACCTTGCGGTGGAAGCAACGAGACAAAAACGGCTGAGCTAATGCAGTGGTGGAAACGAATTTTGGTGACATGGTATCAACGAAGCTGCACTTGACATAAAACATTTAGAGTCACACAATGAGCCATGACTTACGGCAGGTTCCATGGTGTAATGGTTAGCACTCTGGACTTTGAATCCAGCGATCCGAGTTCAAATCCCGGTGGAACGTTTAAACTTTTATCCCAGCTTAATCTCACTGATGGCGGCGGAATATAATTTAAGTGATTACTGATCCACCCATTTTTTTCAAATGGAAGCTATCAAAAGTTTAGGTTCCACCGAGATTTGAACTCGGATCGCTGGATTCAGAGTCCAGAGTGCTAACCGTTACACCATGGAACCGCGATTCCTTGACGTAAGTAGTACTTGTTGACTGTTGTCCATGATGACGAATCCAGGTCAAATGTGTTGCAAAGGCTTTTGCAAATTGGGTGCAATTAAATTTTAGGTTCCATCGACATTTGAACTCGAATCGCTGGATTCAGAGTCCAGAGTGCTAACCGTGTTTAGCACTCTGGAAATTGATTCCAGCGATCCGAGCTAAGATCTCGTTGGAATCAAAATCCTACGATGACAGTGGCAAATTGGAGTTTAGCGTGAACTCAATTCTCTGACGGCTTCTGCAAATTGGGTGCAATTAAATTTTAGGTTCCATGGACATTTGAACTCGAATCGCTGGATTCAGAGTCCAGAGTGCTAACCGTTACACCATGGAACCGCGATTCCTTGAAGTAAGTAGTACTTGTTAGTTGTTACTGTTGTCCAAGATGACCGAATCCAAATCAAATGTGTTGCGCATGTTCTTATTTGCACTAGTCAGACTATGAAGGAGTACCATATAGCATAGCATTTTAAAATATAAAACAAAGAACCAGTTTGCCATTATGCATACTGTTAAAGGCAGCATCCCTTGTTTTCAGTTTGAAAACATGCTGTCACAAACCTTCTTCTTGAAACTTTCGACTCTCCCTGGTGGTGTAGACTGGACTGTGAATGATGGAAGACCATCTCCGGAGTAGAGAAAACTGACCTTACGGTGGAAGCACGAGACGAAAACAGCTGAGCTAATGCAGTGTTGGAAACGAATTTTGGTGACATGGTATGAACGAAGCTGCAGTTGACATAAAATATTTAGAGTCACGCAATGATCCATGACTTACGGCAGGTACCATGGTGTAATGGTTATCACTCTGGACTTTGAATTCAGCGATCCAAGTTTAAATCTCGATGGAACCTTAAAACTTTTGTCCCAGCTTAACCTTACTGATGGCGGCGGAATCTAGTTTATGTGATTACTGATCACCCATTTTTTTCCAATTGGAAGCTATCAAAA